>JAMKCH010022721.1:0-46650 GCA_023653785.1 Ophioderma brevispina | reverse complement strand
GCCTATGGTAACGAGCATGGCCTTATAGAACTCGCCTTATTAGGTCCTGATCATTATTCACCTCCGTACCTGTCTTAAATCAACCCCTTTATTATCTTAGTGTAAACACTATCAAGTCCTTATCATAACTCATCCAAGTCACTTATCATAACTCGCATCTGGCCTTATCCGTACTCGCCTATTCCTATACTTAAATCGCCTAAAGTTCTTATAACTAGCCTCAAGTCCTTCGTAACTCGCCCCTAGCCCTTATCGTAACTCGCCTGTAGTTGCCTTGTCGTAACTCGCCTTTAGTCCTTATCGTAACTCGCCTTTAGTCCTTGCCGTAACTCGCCCCTCAGTTCCTTATCGTATCTCGCCCCTTGGCCTTATCGTAAATCGCCCTAGCGCCTTATCGTAACTCGCCTCTGGCGTAAAATAACTCACTGTTAGGTGTTATCGTACCTCTCCGCTAACTCTCCGCAAGGCCTTAACGTAACTCCCCGCTAGGCCTTATCGTAATCTCCGCTAGGCCTTATCGTAAAACTCTCTCCTAAACTCACCCCCTCACCTCTCCATGTTTACCAATCCCTTCAGGAATTACTCCGAAACGTTCTACCTAAATTTCTCTTACTCAAACCCAATCATAATGGCAATTATAAGATTATAAAACAACTGTTCTACCTTTGTAAGGAAAGTAACACTGGTACAAGACACATGGAACTTTGACCCTGGGGAAGATAGTTATGGCAGAAAAAAGAAGAAACGTCAGGCTTGGTTAGTTTATAAAAACGCACGAAGCCAGGCGGGTGACACTGTGTACAAATGCCCATTAGACAATTTCGGTCGCTGGTGATAGCGCCACCATTTTCGAACTAAATAAATAATTAGCATATTAAACGCACACATGCGTCAACCGGGGGATGAGACGTTATAGAGTAATAATGCACGATCCAGTATTCAAATCATGGGAGTTTTCGCGCATGTCCGAGTTTCACGCGCTATGTGTATCGAGTTTTCTCGCCATTGTCGGAGTTGATCGGTTATATGTCGAGTTTACAGCGATATATGTCCAGTTTGCCCTCTATACTCCGAGTTGGGCTCTCTATATAGTGGTTGGGAGATAAATCATGCAGTTTTACGCTCCACGTTTTAAATCATGGCGAGTTTTTCCCGCGCATGTCGAGTTTACGCGCTGTGTATCGAGTTTTCTTCGCCAATGTCGATGGTGTTGTTCGCGTTTCTATGTCGAGGTTTACAGCGCTATATGTCCAGTTTGCCCTCTAGACATCGAGTTTTGCTCTATTATGGTGAGTTGAAATAACTAATGTCCAGTTTCAAAATCTCGACATGTTTTTTTCAAATGAGGAAAACTCGGACATGATTTTTGATGTATGTGTAAAAAAAATCATGTCGGAGTTGGCTCATGTTGAGAAAAAAATCATGTCGAGTGTGCCTCATGTGAGGAAAAAAAAATATGTCCAGTTTGCACCAATGTATGAAAAACATCATGTCCAGTTTTTTAAACTCGGCATGATTTACTTCTGGACATGATTATTCTGGACATGATTTATGGAAAACTCGGCAATATGAGTCAAACTGGATAGGCAGCGCTCTAAACTCGACATATAGCGGGGCAAACTCGATACCCAGCGCATGAACTCGCCATGATTTGATAGTGGAGCGTGCCATAGTAATAGCGCCACGCACGAGGGAACCAGAAGCTACAAGCTTTCATGCAGATCAGTGTTGGCAGTACGAATCCATTCTCTTGATCGAGTGTCCGATTTATTTAGGATCCCTGACGACAGCACGGATTCCTGACACAGGGGCATAGGTCACATAGCTGCGCACGCACACGAAATTCACTACTGTGACCGTCGAAAATCGAAAATTCTGGTGCCGAGCAATTGCTACTGCTTGAATAATGAGACCGTAACAATGAGAGATAGCGAGGACACACACATAGAGTCCTATGCACGAAATGACGTAATGTGTTGTGGAAGAATGAAATAGATGGAAATTGAATTGGTGTTGCAAACCTAGATTAAATATTTTGAGTACTTGAGCAAGGGCTATGCAAGCTCGACACAATATGCTAGAACAACTGTCTGTCCTGTGAATATATGCCACCTACATTTAAAATGTCAGCAGATGATTATAAATTATTATGCAGCGGCGAGCCTTAGCACAGACACCATGCTTTATTTACACCAGTTAGGTTCGTATCGTGACATGATAATTCTCTAGAGAAAAGAAATATGACTGTTATATTTTAATTAGAATATTATACCATTTTGTTATATGTTGTAAAATTGTAATAAATTGTAATAATAATAATAATAATTTTTATAATGTAATTTTTTTATTACACCGCGAGGGTCTTATCGTACATAATAATAATCTAGAAGAAAAGAATATCACTAGTTTATTCTATAAAATTTATACAGTGTTGATGATATGTTGATAAGCTTGATAATGGATAATATAAATGACGATTACTCCGATGATGATGAGGATGATGATGATTAGGATGATAACTTTCGAAAATTTAATCCAAAGACGCTATTCTATTCTATGCTGTAGTAATGAAACCGCAATGGAATAAATTGCAAATGGTGTGTTTTATATTATATTTCGTTACCAATCGCTCCGATGTTTTGCTGCCAACACACGACGACCATTACCACCTTCCTGAAGTGGTGAAAGGTAAGTAATATTCGCTGATGAATCAAAATCACGACAAGAATTTTATACATTTACTTCCATGCTGATATCGTATTGCAAATCTCTTTCTTCTATTATACACTCTAAAAATATTTACTGCAATGGTTGATTACAAGAGAACTTTTTTGTTTGTTATTCAAATCTGAGTAACCGTATGCAAGAGCTGAGTGTATTTAATTTACCCTTAAACTAATTTAATCTACATCGCATTAGGAACCTCGCTGATCATCTTAAAGCTTTGCACAATAAGTCATTGTTTGCGCTCCATGACCACACCCTAGATGAACAGAAAAGATTATAAACCTGATATGCGATATAACAATAATGTGGCTGAAACCTGTGTACACATCGCTATTGTGCGTTGGGCAGAACAAGTATCTGTATTTGTTTAAATGCGGGGAGTAATAAGCTAGCAACAAAACGTATCTCTAGCATCATTAATCTTTTTCGATCAGTAGGTCAAAGTCCATCATTTGAAGTTTTTAAAATGTAGTTTGTGCCAAGGTCTTTGCTCTTTTCTTTCACCTTTGCTTGTTAAAAAACGGGTGCACCCCCCCGCCCCCCCCCAAAGACGCAAAACCCTAAACCAAACATTGCATTTTTTGGAGTTTTCAATGTCACTGTATGGTATAACGCAATAATATCCGTGTTTAGTGATTTACACGGAGGGGTTCCACCGACAAATGAGCGAGAAGCCTACTTGCAATGTTGATTGTGGTCCGTGTGTGCTTGGTCGCAGTACATGGCAAATGCCATTGAAAACGCATAAAGCGCACTTTTGGTTTGGGTTTTTTTGTGGTTTGTATGCGTTCCTATCGCAACAGTTTAAAACGCTATTTTACCAGTAAGGTGTTAAACGAAAGAGCAGACATGGCAAACAAAAGTATTTGGATTGTCAAGCCCTAACTGTACGATTTGAAAATATCAACTCTTTGTATATCTATGCCGTAGCGGATCCAGTGAATTTGAAAACGTCAACATTACCGGGGGCTGAACAGGCTGAAACTTGTCCATAAGCTATCCAAAATGGGCTGATTTTGCAAGATTTTGCAGATTACCGGGAGGGCCGCGCCCTCCCCCTCGTCCGCCCCCCTCCTGGATCCGCGCCTGTATTGAAATACATCACTACCTTCGAAGTCAATTTAACCACATTAGCTACTCAATGTCAAAGGCGCTTATGCTTTTATTTCTTTCATTTGGAAAATTTAGTGCTGTTGGTAGTACATTGCTGTTTAACCCTTTGGACCGGGGGCCAGTTCTTGGTATACTGTAAGTGTTAACACATAAGTCATGGGCTCTAGAGATGGCCTTCCAAATGCTGGCAGGTGATTGGAAAGCCAGCTAAAAACACCAAACAAGGCATATAGGCTTGTTTCGACTCATTTAAAGGCATTGTTCACGCTAATTCTGAATGTGCCCAGAGATAGTGGCGTAACCAGCTTTTTCTCAGGGGGGGCAAAGGGGGGGGACATGTTTCAGGGGGGGCAAGGCATATTAAAATTTGTAGTATCGTCTATGGCCTAGTAAATGACTAATTTTTCAGGGGGAACGAGGGGGGCAAGATTCCCCACAGGGGGGGCAGCTGCCCCCTGCCCCCCCACCCCACTCTGGTTACCGCCACTGGTTGGCCCAGGGAAAAATGAACTTTTTTACCTATTTTGAACAGGAATTTGATCAGATTAGTAATTGCATTTAGTATCGAAGGATTAAAATAGTGTATAGTTATAGGGTTGTGTTGTATCTATTGTTATGGTGGGCAAATGACCACTTTTTTTCAAGACAAGTAGTTATATGACCGTTTTGGCCTGCTAAAAAAACGAATCTGGCAAGAAGTTTCACTATGAGTAAAATATCTCATTCACCAAGAGACACTGGTTCAGCGGGTTGTTATTGTACATACATTGACATGATCGACTTGTGTGATCGGGTATCGTATATCATACCCCAAAACCAGGGTTGTATTTCTCAATACATTGGTGAATGAAACTACTGAACTGTGCCAAGGAATTGAAAATTTTACATGCTAGATGATTTGGATCTCAATGTTTTTGACCTGGTTTTCTGTGATTTTAAATTTCGCATGTGTAGTCATGGTGAATGGTTCTACATGCCAATGTTTCCTTTCAGAATATTTTGTCCCATTCAAATACACAAGATGTTTTTCGTGGGATCATACACAATGTGGCAAAAGCAAATGCAATTCTTAAATTTTACAGAAATTGTATTTGTTTGTTAATTAAGTCAAGCCATGAATTTTCATTCAATCAGTAGACTTACCAAAGTACATACGAAAGCCTTATTTTTTTTTTGTTGCTCGTATCCTCCCCAAGTCTTGGTAATGGGCTTTGTGGTGTGTCAGGATTTGTTCAGCTATTGTGCTTATCCGGGGCCAGCGTGTATCCATGATACGGACGCGCCTACCATGGCCCGCTATTTGAGGTCTGGGGCGGGATTGGGAACATCAGGGGTTTACACCCCTACTCTTATTCGACACTGACCTGCGATGTACATGGTACAGTTGTGACTCTCTGTACACGGACCGACGGCTTAAACGTCCCCCTCCGAAGGACGGATGCTTTCATATCCATTTGCCCCATTCAAACATTGAACCGCTGGAGGAGAACGGTAATTCTGTATTTAATCATAGCTGGTATACAGATCACTCTCAGAATTGGAAGTACCCGAATACATCCCAGCAAGTGCCACGACCCCACCGGGATTCGAACCCGGAATTTTGATGGTAAATTTGAAAGCTATTGGTTGGTGCATAACAACTCTTTGTATAACATGTACAATTCTTGCACTTGTATTGAAACATTTCACAAACAGTGTCACAATGTTTTTTCTCATGTCCTTTCGTAAGTCTACTGGCCTAAATTAATATCAGAAACACAGTTCGAAAGCGTAAAGAGCACATTGAATATAACAAGGAAAGCTGTGATCATAATTGATAGTCATCGGCATATACATGGTATTTTACATAATGATAACGTAATTAGTCGAGCCAACAATGTTGATTATAATATTGACCTTGGAAGACCACATTCCAAATGGAACCTATCTGAGTAGTACCTATACTAGATTCCACTGTGATAATGGAATAGCCTCTACTTTTTTGTAGGTGTAGGTATGAATTGAGGGGATTATATAAAAACTTTAAGTTCCGTGCCATTTGGGTAATGATTTGGCGCTATAGCCAATGCATGAATAGCCACCCCTGAGCGTTTGGGCCATTCGCAAGTCCCCATCAATAGTCAAAGCATAAATCCTAGAATGTTCAAAGAAAGCGCAAGCTAAATCAAGGAATAGTTTCAGGGTGAACGCAGGTGAGAGCTGATTTTATGAATAGTGAAGATGAAAGTTCTGCATTGTTACACTACACAGGTGACTGAACTTCTAAAATTGACAGATAAGTTGTTGTAGGCAATGTTTAAAACCATTCTGGGGTAACACATTGTTGCATCACATAGGATAAAATACAAAGTATTGAATGGACAAAAACGTACTTTATTTGTAGATGGTCAGTTTCTTTCAATTCGACTGTTTTTCTTGCGAGGAGAAATCGAAAGATTTTCTGGGTATTGTTCTGTCCCCTATTTTTGAGAGTATGGACGGAAGTCCAAACTCCGCCATAACTCTTCATCAATTGGAATCTAAGTACAACTACTTGGACATGATCTTGTGTCAAAGCAGGGAAAGGGGGAATAGTAGTCGACTATAAACTTTATACTTCCGAAATTCGGGTCGGGTCGGACGGCCGATTTTGATGGATTTGTCCGGGCTGAAATAACCGTAGTTGTTTCGCTATCAAACTAATTTTACAACTCGAGGCAAAACGGTCAACAAAGGAGGGCCCATTTTCCCAAGCTTGCGCGCCATTCGGACGAAGTACGTCCGTTTGTTTGTAGATTTTCTCCTGTGGCGATCCAAGCGAATCGGTGGACCGTGCCTCGGAAACTCACGTCCTGTGACCCTCTGCAAGACCGAACGTTAGAAGACCGAAGTATAATCTCCAGGGATTATCCTTTTAAAGTGGATTTAAGAGACTTCTAATGGAAAATCTTGCCCAAGTTATAATCTGTCGATGTTATATCCGATACGCCTACTTAGGCCGCCATTCATACGACTCATTGCGACTGCCTACTCAAAAGCTCCAACACCACTTAAATCTTCCAATCATAAACAGAGAGATATGCTAGACCAGTCATACGCTTACCTCGTTGTACTGGTACTACATTCAAGATGTGACGGACAAGAAGATATTTTTGCGTAAAGTAGGAAGTGCCCCATATATTCAAAGGAGTTAATGGTTATGTTTCAAATAAGTTTATATAAAATCACAAAGTAATAAAATCATTTACCCTTTAGTACAAATTTGTTTGCCAAAAAAAATTTTTTTCAAGAAATTTCCAAATCCCAGAATAGGGCCTATAATCACACCTGTTACAAAAATTTCCGTAAATTTACGGAACTTTCTGACAGCAGAATTTTCCAGACATTTGGGTAATTTACAGAATTTCTTCTGTCAATTAACGAACTTTGACAGTAGTTACAGAAAGTTGTCTCATATTATGGAAAACATTGTACTTTAAACAGAATTTTTCCGTAATTTTAAAATATCGGAACCAAAAAAAAAAATCGGAAATGTTGGCTGCAGAAATTTTTTTTGAAATATTTCCGTATTAAACATTTTTTTATGTTTGTTATTTTTATGTTTTCTAAAAAACGCTTTTCCGTAAATTTACGGAAAATCTGTTTCTTAATTTACGGAAATTTTTAATAGAAAGAACAAACTAAAGGGAAAAGGATTTGTACTTTTTAATACACTTTTTGTTTCCTTTTTTCAAAGTAATTTCTAAAGTAATTTCCAAAATGCCAGAATATGACTGATTCACAAACTAAGAAAAATTATTTGTACTTTTTTAAAACAATTTTTTGTTTCCATGTACTCGCAGTACAAGTGTTTTATTTCCAAAATCCGGGAATATAATCACAAGTAATAAACTAATTTGTACTTTTTAAACAAATTTTTCTTTTTCTCAAAGTAATTTACACTTATATGTTCAAATAAAGTTCACAAAGATGAGACTAAGTCATGATAGAACTCTAAACTGAAAAAAAAGAACCGACCAGTTTATCCTGTTACGGTCACCTTGACCTAGGCCAAACCACCTCTAACTACGGATTCAAACTCCTGAATAACTAGACAATACACTGTGAAACTTGATTACAAATTTTTAAACAAAGTATTCAATTTTAATTGTGTGTCTAAAATAATCTCAAGCTCATCAAACCTCAATTAGGGTATCCATAATCAAAGATTAATCTATATACAGTTGTGTGAATTAATGAACTACTAGACTCACGACCTGGTGGTGTTCCGCGACGCGGGCTGCAGCAAGAATTACTAAAAACGCAGAACTTGCAAAGATTCCTGGCGAATATTCCAGAGCAAAACGTCACTTTCCAATAGTGGGACGTGCCCACGACGACCTAGTCCTTACTGAAGAAAACCATCTCCTAATGACTCCCGATGCTCGGAGTCAGCTAAATATAAAGTCCAAAGTGCTGAGCTGGTTTATCCTTGGATAACGCAGAGGCCACGAAATCGGAAACCGAACCCGTCTACACAATCGTACGAAACTACTGGAGCTGAGACTACGATGACAATGTCCACTATATGGAAGATTTGTACTAGACTGTGATTACGGTCACGTCAACTTGGAAACTCTGCTAATAAGTTGGAGCACGATGGTATTAAACTCTCCTTTGAGTAATGAAAATGTTGTGATACTCTGCCTAATCTTCTCTCACCAGGGCTTATATATCCTCTCAAACAATACTAGAGAGCTGGTCCTCTCTATATGAGTCATGTGGTAAATATATTCCATCACTCATAATCTGGATAATCCTCTTACCATTCCACATGTACTTTATGATTTGGGATCTCATAGCAGCTACTCACTGACTGTGTAAGTATGCAGCAGTGCGCCACCTATTATTCAGAGAAGTTCAGTGGAGCACATTCTAATGACATCACTCAGGTTCAGGTACATTCCAGAGGTTTCCCCGCTTTCCTGAGCTCTTCTGAGATCTTCTGAGATCTTCTGTTTCATTCATTTGCTTTACACACACCAGATATACACCAAACCAGTGTATATTTTTGTATTATCAAATTATTTATATAATTTACAATATTTTTATGTGGCTAATTTCTGACTTAATCTTACTCAAGTGAATAAATCATTGCTAATTCTTGGGGTCTGTCCCAATCCAAAATTATTATGAACACTGCAATGTTGCATAAAGTGCCCATCAATGAAACTTCTTCTTTGCTACATCCCACACAAACCAGGAAGTGATTAACTTAATTGGCTAAATCTCGATCCGATCCTTTTATTTGGTAATACATAGGAACAATGATGAATAGGATTATAACATCGACAGATTTAACATAGGCATATACTCTTGCTATTGCCCTTTTTTGAATTCGGCGGGTGTAAATACATATGACGGTGCCACTATAGACTGATTGGTTAGTGTTCGTAATTGCGCAGGTAAGGTATGCGCTTATTGGCTTCGTTCAATGTTTTCGAACGAGCATGTTTTATATGAAAGATAAGAAGGGGTTGTGTAAGGGCAACTCTACCTAGTGTCGGCATCGAGACGGGGCTGCAGTTACAGTCCGTGGTGGGGACGCGAGTTCACGGATAGCGCACAACCACGCGCCGCCTGATGTGACAGTTCTGCAGTTCACGAAGAGTTAGAGGAGTCTAAACAGCAGGGAAATTACTGGCTTTCCTGTCCCGAAAGTGTATGAAAATGTGGCGGAATAATCGTACATGGCGTCTGATGGAGAAGCTGAACGATTGGAAATAATGTCCGCGCACTTTCTCCCTATACCGCAAAACAAAAGAACCCCCCTTTCCAAAAACAAGGAAAACAATGTTCTTTCCCAAAAAAAGAAACTCATATCCTCTAAAAAGAAGGAAGAAATAACACCCCCTACCGACCCAAAAAAAGAAATAATACATTTTCCGAAAGATAACCCTCTCTCTTCCCTCCCCAACCCCCCCCCCCAGAACTCTATCCTCCCAAAAGAAATAACACCCTACTATTCCAAAAAGAAAGAATACATTTCGCGAAAAGCAATGAAGAAAAAATATTTGGTGAGGAAATTTCACTCTCAACAACTTCATCAAAACACATAAGGCTGTAAATCATGACTGTACACCCATATTTGATTGACAAACGCGTGATGAGATGCAGTACATCGGGTGAGATCGCGGTCTCCTCTTATCTGAACTATCCATAGGTAATTGGCGACTTAATCTAAGTCCTTATTAATGGGACTTATCGATGAGGAATTAGTTCGGTGCGTCGAGCAGTTCGGTCTTGGCAAGGGAATGCCCTCACTTGATCACCCTCGAAAAGGTAGCCTCAAGTGGCTTTTCAAGTGGCCAAACAAAAGCATCATGAAAACACTTATCGATCTTAAAGGGCTTAAAATTGGTGACTCTCTCCCAGGTGGGGTGAAGCCCATTCAAAACCAGTTGTTCGTGCGGGTGGCGCTGACATTTTGAATATTGCACGGAATAATGAGTAGTTTGGGTGCTTGTATACACACATAAGAATGTCCAATTCGATACAAACAATCGGCAAAATATCAGTTTTGGATGTTGGGTGCTATGGGTGGTTCATTTTTGGGCTACCATGGCCATACAACGATGAATGACACGACTTCGTCTTGATTAAATAAACCGCCTCAATGAATACATCTTTTTTCACCAATCGCGCATTGCATTTGGAAATAAAAAAGAGTAGCTGAGCACAATGATCCGGTGCACTATTATTACACCTGCCACCTCGAACACATACATCAATTTGTATCACTACCACCGATTATTGTATATGCAAAGCGGCACCGTGCACTTAATGTGGACGAAGCGGAGGCAGCCATTGCTTTCTATTGTTGGTACTCTAAAGTTTTCTTTGTGGTCGGCAAATCATGCGAGACGATGATTTCTAAAGATGACGTAACTCTTTACCTCTCTATCTATAGAAACCAGAACCTCTTTGGCTCTCTCCTTCTATTCCCACCTTCCTGGTCAAGTAAGAACGATACCGCTCAAAGGGCTTGGTAGCACAACCCCAGAAATCATCTCTTGGCTCTTGGTCTGGCCTTTGCAACATAATACTCTGATCGATTGTAATCCATGGATGTTGGCGGTGATTTGGGTTTTGTACAAAAATTATTTGTGTTCTTTGTTTTGGTTTCCCTTTTAGCACGGAAATATAATCTGAAACAAGCGGAGAAAATGCTTTCGGGATTGGAAAGTATGAGCTTCGTAGTTTTGTCGTAATCCGCCATGCTGCTTTAGTGTTTTAAGATATAGGGCCATTTCGTGATCCTCAGCCCCCCCTCACCCAATTAAAAGTTGCAAAGTTGATTATTTTTAATAACAATCGATCTGTTGGCACTTTACGTATCCGTAGGTGTGTCTTCAACCTTCGTGACAGGTTCTATCTCTCTGAAGAAATTTGAATTATTTTATTTTGTGCCGTAAACGGATATATAAAAATTACACATGGTGGTCTATGGTACACGGTTGATGAATACGTAACCATTAGTGCCCTCAAAGCAGCAAAACGCACCTCAGAATCAACTGGAGTTTTTTTTAAATAGACTTTTCAGAGAAGATCTAGGGAATATATAAACAAAATAAGATGCTCACTTTTCTCGGAGAATATTAGTGAACATGAACAAAAATACAGATGCTCTGGATCCCAAAATTCCCCTGAATATCATTGTCCGTCAGTTCATTTTTTAAAGTAAATCAATATGTGTCTATGTTGAACTGTTAAATTGTCCTCTTAAGAAATAAATACATTGAAAACAAAACAAATTATGTATGATGTGAATGATCTAGTTGTTATTTACATTTATTTCTTACATCAGCATTTCAATTCCGGAGCACTGGAAAGTTGCTACTTAGCAAGAATGAACCCCGGAGGTGTTAACCTTTGAGGCTTTGCTTCTTAATTATAATAGGTCATCTATCAGTCTATATATATAATATTATATATATGTAATATATATAATATAGATAATATAAAAAAAATTAGAGAACGGAAAACGGCATTGCCAGAGCTTTCGCTACTAGCTGCGTAGCTGCTTCAGTGGCGCGTTTATTACAACCACAATTTACAAAGTGATAATAGGGCGACCCTACAGAAAAGAAATGTAATCCCATGGTGTTGCGATGATAAGGAAACGTAAGAAATACGTATAAATTGGGATAAATACGTATTCCCTTCTGTCAAACCATTAGGTGGGTATGTGTCTCTAGTGTAGTCGATCCTATTTTTCCCGGAATTGACGACGAAATTTCGACTGTTTACCAAGATATGTTTTATGTTTTTAACATTATAGATATATATTCTTGAATTTAGATAATATAATAATTACTATAGGAACGATCGCAATGCCCTAAGGAGCGCTTTCGAAAACCTCAAACCAGTGGTGTAGTCGGACCCTCCGGTCGGCGGAACACACTTTCAAATGTTAAAAGTTGTTCAAAACAATGAAACGGTTAACCGCCTTTATCAGATGTTAATAGGCGTTTGTGCCAAAAACGTTATTTCATAATTATTATTATTTTCTACAGGTTTTGAGGCTCTACATGGCGGGTGGTCAATACGGACACGATATAGAGGTCGGCCTATTTTTACCACGGTTTAGGAAATTGGACCACTCGAGGGCACTACATTCAGATCCCGCCAAGATATTTGAAAACACTATTCTTATTTGTGAAAACATCCAAAGAGCAATTGGAGAGCAAAGAAAGAAGTAAGCCACATTTCATTTAATAAACTATACCAAAGAATTTAAAGATTTAAAGTAGAACACTTTAAACTAACCCACGGGTTCGGTAGGGGTATACAAAATGTTAGTAGGCCTATTCATCACTTGACCAATTTAAAAATCAATAATACATGAAAATACTATATTAGAAATTTGTGCGTCTTTCTGCTGAATATAAGATATAGTAAGTAATATGTTGTCGTCAAACTATGTGAAATTTGCAAATAGGAGGAGCAATTTTATACAAACTGAACAAAATAAACAGCAGCGTCAACTGCTAAGTCTCAAAGTATGGTGGGAGTTTGTACTATGTTAGGAAATGTAAAAACATTAATCAAATCGCGTGAACCCCTATACACGGGGTCTAAAACTTCCATCCCCTCCACCCAATATTCGGCCTTTGCAAAATGTCAACCAAAAAATCGAAAAATCTGAGTCAGACTAACTTCTTTTAATTATTTAAAAAAAGAAAAAACCTAAAAAATTATATTTTTGATAAAAAAAAATGGTTTAATTTCCATACCAGGCATGGGTATGAAAAAAAATTAGCTTTCATTAAAATCCTTTAGGGCAATCAGCTTGCTAAACAATCAAGTAGCCTTCTTAGATTGAAAGCACGTATTTAAAGGAATAAAAAAGAGAAATAAGGAGGAAATTAAATGTCTTTTTACTGTACCAGGTATTTTCTTGTACTTCTAGTTCTGTACGAAATATAGTTCTTACGCAATTAGCATGGCTCACAAAACAAAAAGATATTCCAGTATGGATATGTCCAATTTTAACACTTAAGTAACCAAGGGGGGGGGGTTTCCTATGGACCCCAAAATTGTTTTCGCGCTGGACGCTTTACGCTTGGGATTTTTTGCGCCGAATTTTTTTGTTAATTGTCGACTTTTAAAGCGTTCTTTTCATACAAAAATATTAAAGCCAAGCCGTTAATGAGTAATTAGTGGGGGTCCATGGAAACCCCCCCTTGGGAAATAACGGAAGTCATCAAAAGAACCAAAGCATTTTTGCTGATATATGTTCCACATACCTGTAAGTTAAACAATTAATAGTAACCTTAAAAATAATAACCCTTTATGTGCTGAAAACAAGAGATGTCGTCATGGACGTTGCTAAACCAGTTACTTACAAACTCTATGGGAAAATGGTATGTGTTTGGCAAACCCGTAAAAATTTACAGGATCCCTAAAACTGCAAGGTTTTGTGTTAAATATATGTAATTTGGGTCTTTAGAATAGATATCAAACATTAAAATAAGTTTTCAAAAGTTTGATAAGCGCAAAGCATTTGAAAATTCCGTCTTTTTGTCCAATTTTCGCATGGTTTTGAAAAATGTTTTGCCCCCTAACATTGCGGCACGAATAACAAATTTTCATATTTTATGCTCATTTGGGGTTGTCTTATGACCTTCACATGTGGTAAAAATTTCGTGTGAAAGTTCCTCGGGAAATGGTTTCCTTAGTGTGGGGTCCCATCGACCCCCCCCCTCCCCCTTAGGCACCAAGGGAGTGAAAATCCCCTTGGTCACCTAAGTGTTAAGCATCAAAAAGGAAAGCCATTAAGCGATATTGTGGTATCCTATGTATGTCAAGGAACGTGATATTTTGCTTTATTAGTGCAAAATGCACCAGTTACTTAGTCATTAAAATGTGTTTGGGTGACGCGGCTGTCTTTTAACGAAAAAAATCCACAATAAATGTACATATTGCAAATTTATTTACGTTAGTAAGAGTAAAATTGGGGTGACGGGCTGGTTCTAAGGACTATACATATTATTAAGGGCGTAAAGTCCCCATAAGACATTGTGTATCACACACACACACGCACACCACACAACAAAACACACAATTTGATCCAGTATGTGTCTTTGCAAATCCTAGCAGGCGACACAAAAATGTTGGTCAAACGTTGTCCAACGTTGCTCAGCTATTAGTCAATAACGGTCTAAATTATTATAGGTGAAAGTGACTCACATTGGGCAAAGGAGCAGGAAACCAACATTGGTAAAAGATTATCCAGCAGAAGTCACTAATAATTATTTACCTATGTTGGTTAAACACGGTCCAATAGTAATAGACTGTGATATTTGAAGCGACTTTAGGCAAAGCTCTTTATAGACGGCCGGCCATTACAACAAAAAGTGCTCAGAAAAAGTTTTGGCGGGCGTATTGTTACAAACATCAAAACATGTGGATTTGTATCCTCATGGGACATACAATTAGCGTATGGGGTGTTGGCCATTCATTTTTTTAATTGTAGGGTAAAAAAATGGCCAAAAAGAGTCAAAATTGTCCAACAACATAGGTAATCAGTCGAAATGCATTCCTTCTTCAAATAATCTATCTAAACATGCCATTTACCTAAACGGAGTCATATTTAAGTGAATATAATGGAAGTTATTCAATTTATAATTTTTTGGGTTCAAAATGGACACAAAGGTCAAAATTGTCCAAATTTATAATTTTTTAACTTTTTCCTTTTAAATTCCTTCTTTAATTTAATATCTATGTCAGAACAGGTCAATTTACCTTCAAAAGGAGTCATTATGAACGGGTTTTAATATAATGAAGTCATTCCAATTTATAATTTTTTGGGCAAAAATGGCCAAAAAAAGCGTTAAAAATTGTCCAAAACTAAGAACTCAGTCGAATCATCCTTTTTAAATAATCTATCAGAAAAATGTCCATTACCTTCAAAGGGAGTCAATTTAAAGTGAATTATTGGAAAGCCCTTCCAATTTATAAATTTTGGGTCAAAATGGCCAAAAAAGTCAAAATAGTCCAAAAATAGGTAAATCCAATCATATTGCCTTCTTTCTCAAGCTGTTTCATCAGAACATGGGTGTAAGCCCAAGGAACCACAAATGAGCGGATTAGTGCTAGCCATTTTCAAATTGCATATTTTCGGGGGTCAAGTTGGCCAAAAAACATCAAAAGTGTCCCCAAAATCCATAAATGAGTCAAATGCTTCCTTCACAACAATCATAATTGGGCACTATGTTAAAGTTTTCTTCCAAGAACTATATGAATAACGAATCGAGTCGTAGTCCATTTCAATAATGACACGTTGTAGGGCAAAATGGTCAACAAGTTCAAATTTGTCCAAAAATAAAAATTAGTCATAACACTCTCTTTCTCAAATGCTTAAAGACAATAATTCAATTTAATTCCCAGGGACAGTGAGTAGTAAACTAAAGTTCCCTTTCAATGAACAATTTTGGGGTTAAATGTCCAAAAAGGGTAAAAAATTTTTTTTATCAAAAATGGTAAAACAGTCATCTTTTCTAAATACTCTCAAGGAATATAATTAAGGTGGATACAGTGCTCGGTATTCCAATTTACCCATTTTGAGTCACATTGGGCTGAGAATCAAATAACTAAAGATTGGACGGGGGGAATCTCAAGTTTAGGTCAATATTGTCAGAAAATAGCAAATTAAACTATGATTGATAAAGGGAATGAATGCAGCAGTAATTTTCCTTAAGGTTTATTGGTATCCATTAAATTAACCATACCTCATTAAATTAGGGTATTGGCTATTCCAAATTTCGATTGAAGGAAATTACCACAAATGTCAAAATTGTTATCAGGCCATAGTTCAAATCACCAAGTACATTAAAGTTGGAAAAATGAGTTGGCCATTATAATGCACTTTTCTTGAGGGAGCAAAGAAAATCAAAGTTGTTTTAATTGTTATTAATGCCCTCCTTTTATAATAAGAAACGCTTTCTATAAAGCACCTGATGTTTATTATTTTGTTTTCAGGGATAGCTATGTCGCATCTTTCCATTGATATCCAAAATAAGTACCAACATACCAAGTATGGCGTCAGAATGACATCTTCAAGTCCTCGAGTCTGCAAAATTGGTCCCGAAATTGGTATTTTCCCACAGAAAATTCTATGGGCGAAAATCCAATTTTGAGCTAAATGGATGACATGGCTAACTTTCTATAAACAGAGTTTTGAGTTGTGCCAAACTGTGCGATAAATTTCAAAAAAGCACCATAAATTTCCTCGGGTGGAAAACCAACCCTTACCCTTCGACTTGACAAGCATACCCTAACCACTTGAAGTATAATCTTCACAGTTTCGCTAAAATGACCAGAAATGATGAGAGAATGGAATACCAAAAAGCTTTTTATGAAAGCTTTGGCATGTGTAGCCCGCAGTTGAATATTTATTTTAATATTGTTAGGTTTAATCAACAGGTCGAATGATATTTGGTAAAGAAATAACACGAAATGGGAAAAACAGTCATGTTCAATTTGGCGGCATATTTCAGTTATGGTTTAATGGTCCAAAGTCACTTCTCCTACAGGGTTGAGCAAAATATAAGGGTTCTTGTGCATTAGGCCTATTTCATTATTTAATGCCTTTAAATCACACCCAGAACAGGGCAAGGCTTGACGGATATTTTTTAGATGTTAATATGATCCAAATCAGATCAAATTTAAAAACAAGAGAGCCTACCCTCAGACCATTGTTAGATTCAATGTCTATAACACATATACCTAAAAAACCCTTGTGAGTAGCCTAGAATAAATTCTGGCGGAATAAAAATTATTTACAATTTCCAATTGAGAACCAGATATAGAGGAGAAATATCAATTTGCGCATATCAAAAATCAAGGTATTAAAACTAATTTTAGCATGTATGTGGCCCTTTGTGTTCTCAGAATGCGAATAAGTTCAAAGAACATTTTATTGTGATTATGATTTATTTTTCTCTAAGTTCGGCTATCCTAATGTACAGCCCTAAGAAATTATGTTACATATTAAGAGTCAGTTTTAAAAACTCATTAAAAAGTAATTTGATGATTATAAATGTCCATTTAAACTTAACATCCGAGATCTAGACAAAATCAACACCTGGCATAACAACTATTTTTAATATTCAATAGAAATTATATTTA
The DNA here is from genome assembly GCA_023653785.1 of Ophioderma brevispina. NCBI lineage: Eukaryota > Metazoa > Echinodermata > Ophiuroidea > Amphilepidida > Ophiodermatidae > Ophioderma > Ophioderma brevispina. The sequence continues at coordinate 29,160 of JAMKCH010022721.1, read as the reverse complement.
AATTCACGGGGTAATGATTAAAAATTGGGACAAAGTCAATGTTTTATCAATTGGGTTTTTTTTCCCATTTTAATGATTTTGATAAAATTGGGTAAATAAAAATTTCTTGATCACATTTCGACTCCCAAATCTATGACTGGCTAGCAGTCTATATACCATGTTACTTAATTTTATCCCTTGGGATGTTAATGCATAGATTCTTTTTGAACTACTGGCAAAAGAAGACATAATGTAAGAGTAAGACAAAGTGATAACGTTTCGTTATCTCACCCAATTTTAAGTGTTTGATCAGTTTTGGATGAATTTTGTCACATTAATTCCATAGCACTCTTTTCACCAGATGAAAAGGCCAAAACACTTATATGACATACTTTCAAAAGAGGGGCATATAAAATAGATTGGCCATTCAACCCAAAAAAATCTGTCAATTAAAGCCGATTAGATTTCTATTCACTTTATTATGACAACATTTGGATGTTAAGTGATTTGACATTTTGGAACTTTTGACCTATTTTGGCATTTTGAGCTAAAAATATGAATTTTTTATTTTTTTTCACTAAAATTAACTATTGACGTTTCCTTAGAAATATAACGGCAAATGTTCTTGAAATGTTTGTGAAACGAAGGTATTGGGACCGAGGTATCCATTTTTTTGGCAATTTGTACCCCAAAATCTCAAATCGGAATGGCTTCCATTGTATCCACTTAAATAGGAATCCTTTGAAGGTGAATGGACATGTTCTAATCAATTTTTTAAGAAAATGCATGTATTTCGACTGATTTACCTATTTTTTGACAATTTTGACCCTTTTGGCCCATTTTGACCCAAAATTTATAATTGGAATGGCTTCCATTATATTAAACTTAAATAGGACTCGTTGAAGGTAAATGGAAATGTTGTGATAGATTATTTTAAGGAAGGAATGCATTTGGACTGATACTATTTTTGGACAATTTTGATCGTTTTGGGCCATTTTGACCCCAAATTTAAAATTGAAAGGCTCCATTTATTCCACTTAATTTAACCTCATTTGAAGGTAAATGACATGTTCTGATCGATTATTTTAAGAAAGGGTTGTATTTTGACTGGTTTACCTATTTTGGACAATTTGACCTTTTTTGGCCATTGTGACCCAAAAATTATAAACTGGAATGACTTCCATTCTATTAATTAAATTATGACTCATTTGAAGGTAAATGGACATGTTCTGATAGGATTATTTGAAGAAAGGATTGCATTTTCGACTGATTTACCTCTTTTTGGGACAATTTTTTTTTTTGACCACCCCCCTTTTTTGGCCATTTTTTTACCCTAAAATAAAAATTTAGAAAGGCAACACCCCATACGTTGAGGTACATCCCACGGTGGTATGAATTCACTAGGTTGGACCTTTGTACCAAACAACGCCGTCAAAAGTCATATTTGGTCCTTGGGCGGCCGTCTTTATTACAACAGGTTAAGTGACCTGTAGCTGGCAAACTCAAATACTACAAGCAGGGATCGATCGAGAAGATGATACAAACCAAGTCAATGTAGCACATAATGTCACGAGTCGAATAAACGGGCGTGCATTAACTATAAATCAAAGACAAAGTGGGGAAGTTGTACCACTAGGCTACAGGCTTTGAGCTTGTGTGGATATCAGTAAAATATACATTAGACATTTTCGCTCTTTCAGCTCGGAAAGCTTATTCAAAATGTGACCTGATAGTAGATATGGAAAGTCTGGTTGGCAAATTATGTGGCGACCCTTCCTCGACCTTTACTCTGAAATGCTCAGATATTTGAAGCCAAACTACCCTGAGAATCTTCAAGGTATGCTTTGTCAGAAATGGTAGATTGCATTTGTTCTATCTTCACAGGTACACGATATGAAAAAGGCTCAGTGGCACTTTCGGTTAAGAACATTAGGAATCCAAAAGTCGCATAAACTACTCGTCAATGCATTCAATAGATATCCAATATATCTCGAGGGTAAAAATGAAAGCTTAGCTCTTTTGAATGGTAAGCCTCTGATAAACTTTCATTTATACATTAGACAAAGAACGTGATGGGAGTACAAAAACAGCATTAGCTGCAAGATTAGCAATGACAATCCGCGTTTAACAATGCAATACGTCGTTTCCATTAGATTTAACATTTCAGTCATTAACTACATTTTAGTGGCTCTATCGGCAGCTATTATCGCATATTGGATATAGTGACAAATTGCGAATTGCATTGGAAAGACAGTATCTGCAAATTACGAAACATAATTGTGTTTGAAACAATTTTGGCACACATTTGTTTTCAATGTATACCAAACATGGCAACATAAACCAAATGAACCAACGTGATCCCGACGGACATGACAAACAATGAATTCAGCTCTGTACATCTTATGAAAAAGGGCTTAGGGTCGAGATTGTATCTCCAATGACTATCACAAACACGAGCGTCAATTTAAGTATAGTAAACGCATTTGGACAATAATGTACGATTGTACAATTAGTTAGTCAGGGAGTTTAATGAACATGCAAACAACAAATTTTATTAACACATTCCTTAGTTTTGGAATTCACATCACTTAAAGCTTGCTTTTAAAGTGTAATAAAATTACACTTTTGATTTCAGCCCCATCTTTATTTACCACGGCTTACAGTCTTGTCAAGATCTTAAGTGAGGACACAAGGAAGAAAATCAATGTATTAGGGCTAAGTCATCTAGTTTTTTTCTTTGTATCAACGACCAGTAGGACGCTTTAATATAGCAAAAAATCAACCAAGTCTGACGGATACGAAGCGCTGTCGTCAAAAAGTCCCCCAATACAGGTAGGGATTTCACAATGTTCTAGTTGTATAAATAGCTCATTTTCAAATTTTGCCTCCAATTAAAGGACACATATCAGTGATTCACGAAAGAGTTAAATTTATTTGAAAATTGCAGGAATGGGGCATTCGTGATCCACAGCCTTCGTCCCCTGATTTACCAAAAGTATTGAGATTTTTATACCATCTGAACCGTTAGCCGTAGTAATCCACGTGTGCCCAATTTACGTGCCAAATTCGGTCGAATATGTAAGAAATTCGCAATTTTGTATTTCGGTCCGAAAACGGACAGACATTACAGCCACAGTAGCCTATGGGACCGTAGGGAAACAGCAATTGCTCTAACAAAACCGCAAGATCGGGGTGAGCTCAAATTTTGAGAATACGCTTAAAAAGATATCTAGTTTCCAGGCTAAAAACAGAAGGTGCTGGAATCACGAAAGGCACCTTTAGAAGTGAAAGATAGAAGTCTCAGGGTTAGTTTTCCAACTGACCCACCCCAAATTGAAAAAAATGGTTAAAACGGCAGGTCAAAGATATGAATCCCATTCATTACGTGTTGTAGTAGTGTCCGTACGGGCAGTAAGGACACTTCAGATGTTGTCCTTTATTAGGTTGCTTTTGGTGTTATTATTTGCAGAATACATTAGCAAGGATACCTGTACTTTTTACAAAGATGCAAAAATTATTTCGATTTTATGATTTAGCAAAGTTAACTGCTAGTGCCTAATCTTCAGAGACCACAAACACAGTTATATGCTAGTATCTAATGGAAAAATAATACAAGTCAAAACATGGAAGAGGTTCCTATTAAACTTCACCATTATTAGGGAGACGAAATGAAAAGAAATGCAGAGCGGGATTTTCATGATTTGAATTCCACGTTGAGTTACTCTCCGCGTACTACTATTATACAGAACTAGTATTAGTGTCAATATCTCAACGGAGGGATTATAGAGCTTTATATTTAGTCAGGAGGTTCATTGAAGTTTTGGATTGACTAGGCCAACCCCAACTTAGGAGAGACTTCAAAACCCCAAAACAAACCCCCCCCCACCGGCAGCTACGGCGTTCTTGTTATTACTACCATCGAATGGAGCTGTCTATCCACAGACTCACCAGAACACTAACTGGATTATGCGTCAGAAACTTCTTACTGTTTATCGTTATAAAATAGCTTAGCTATGTCATGGTTTATTGAATACGTGTAATTGTGTGTTCAACAGTGCACGGTAAAACCTTTGTACTGCATACTTGATGTAAAAAACATGCTTGACCTCCATCCCTTTCAATAGTTATCTCAATATTGATTGGGGTGAGAAAAACTCCTTGACATCTTCCTTTATTCTCAGGCCCGTACGCGGGGGGGGGGGGGGGACACAAAAGGGTCCACCAAAGGCCACTTTTTGCTAATTTTTTGATAAAAAGGTCAAAAATTAAAACAAAAATTGACAAGAAAAGGCACCTTTTGGTGAAAATGTCAAAAAAGTCCCAAACGGACCAATTTAGGGGGTTTAGGTCCACCGTTACCCAAAAAGTCCACTTTTTTGAAAAAAGGTCCACTTTGCGCAGCCGCAACCCACCCCCCACCCCCAAAAAAAAATAATCGTGCGTACGCCCGTTTGTTCTCATGTCAAAAATAAAAGAGGAAATTCTGAAAGTGCACAAATTTCCATTTTCTCTTGGAATTTTATGATATTGTAATAAATAAAATTATATCAATAATGTTCAATTTTGGATTTTGTGGTATAATATCTACGCCCCCCCATGATTCAAAGTAAGTGGCCTAATATTTATTGTATTAGGAGACTGACGGGCATATACAACAAAATGGCATCTGGTGTTCACACTGCTAATGGAGATATATATATGCAGTGGTTTCCAATACACCTTCCTTGTGTTAGTGGGTATATCCACTAACCAAGATCGATCTGTGTAATTAAGTCCGCCCAAATATTTATAGATCTAACAATGAAACACGGTTCCATCATATATAGTTACTGCCATCATAGTATCTAATTTTAAGCGGACAAACTGCTGTCCAGTATAATCCTTGCTTCGCTTATTTTTCCAATAGTGATTTATACATGTTCAAGTGAATTTGCGCGCGACATGTGCGAAACGTGAGACATCAAACAAGCATGACATTCGTGATATGCATAAGCACTAAACATGACAACAAACTGAGGTGGGGGTGGGGGGTGGGTTTCATTTAAGATAGTTATAGACATGTTTTACTAAGCAGGATGCCGAGGAACAACTCCCAGTTCATTATGGTGGAACAGCAGTGGTACAGGACGGCGACACCAAATGTGGAGGTAAATACTATAATCACAATATCTCACTTGCTCTAACAAGTGACTGAAGAAATAATTAGTCAATTGGTATCAATAGTGGTCTTCCAACTTCGGATTAGCGGCCATCTTGCGGAATGGCAAAGTCCATTCCAATACCTTTCTGGAGACTTTCTAAATCTAAAAGAACGAACCATGCATGTTGGATATGTATGCATAAAAGTATGGGCTCACACTTTGATAAAATTGATCTGAATGACGAACACTACGGAGAAACTAACACTTTTGTTATAGGTTATGAATGAGTGAGGTGAAAGGACACTATGTCCGTCATTTCACGTACATACCCCCCCCCCCAAAAAAAAAAAATTGACACGCATGCATGTGCAGAAGCAACCGCTTTCCATGTGGGCGTTCAAGGTTAAAATGTAGCTGTATTGAAACTCAAGGGGGTTTCAACATAATGTAAAAGAGAGACTATAAACATTTAAAAAAACGTTTCAATTGGCGTAAAAATAAAATGGCGCTCTTTGTTTACAGATATGTTTTGGCGGTAAAATTCCAAAATCATGACTATATCAGCATATGGTTTCTCAGGAAAGGTTTACAGACGTCATTATTTCTCGTGGTCCGTAATTCAACTCACGTATGATATTGAGGTCCAAGGAACCGTTTTACGGTAAGATATTAATTTAAAAATGGTCTAAACTTACTACACACTGAATTCGAGGAAAATCATGGCATTACAAACGTTCTTTCCAACATGGAGCAATATTTAATCAGAAAAACCCAGTCCCTATTGTTAAAGGTCAATCTAGTCAAGGGGAACGAGAGATTTTGGGGCATTCATATATCGTGTCATATGGAGTGATTTCATAGAGATAAGACCCCCAATAGATTTCTTACCTTGTGGTTACACAAATGCCTTGAAAGTGAAAACAAATGCAAAGGCGATTTTGGTTTACTTAATTTTAATATAAAACATTGGTTGAATTTAGTATTTGCTCCTATAGTCAATTAAAAATGTCACAATTTTTGTAGCAAAGAAATATTCTCAGCTTAATCATTTCACATGGGGATATTTTTTGATAGAAAACGTAAACATTACATTAGAGGAAACATCAAAATTTTCACATTCTTTAGGGACACCTGTTATATGAAATCTCTCGTTGCACCTTTAAGTTAAAGAGACACTGGAACATTTGAAAAATAGTGCGCCCTCAAGATTTTTCAAAATCGATATTTTGCATAGTTGTAAGGCTTTTATATACAAAAGCCCTCACCCGAAATGATTAAGACCAAATCAGCTTCCTTATGGGTAAACAGAACGATTTTATAATTTAACGTCGCCGGCGACGTTAAATTCAGCAGACGACGAAAATGGCGTGTAACACAAGAACACGCACGCCGCATGCATGTTTCCCACGCTATGCACACTGTTTGAACGGTCTATAACCTTTGTGGTTTTAATATCAGTGAGTACGAGTCAAAAATATTCATGTAATATACACATTTGTTAATTAAAGTTATGGAAAGTTGGCCTACAAATTACCTGGATGTCTTTATCCTCATATCAATGTCCCTATCTGTTTTGGTGTATGTTATTTTTATGTGTAAAATATATCTCTGTTCTTCCAATGGCCTAGACTATCATTTGAGAGCAAATTGAAGAATTTCATATTTGTGAAAATGTGCCAGTGCCGCTTTAACACTCTCTGACCGTTAAAGAGATAAAATAGAGCCTCGGGTATTTACAGTGATTTAATGGTAAGGTGGATAACAATACTGAATTTTTCAGTAATCAAATTTAAGACAACTTAAAATTTATTATTAGTTTCTCTTAAGGGTTTTTTTTTTGGGTTATAAACAGCAAAAAAAGTAAAACTGATAATTTTTTTTTTTTTTTTTTTTAAAATGTTAATCTAAGTGTTTAGTCTTACTACTTATACTGTCAGAATTTGAAACAAATTGAAAAATAATTGGTCATGTGCCTAGTTGCCATGGTAACCGGCGGTCATCCTGGAACCTATATTTTGCTAGCTTGGATTACGCAAAAAACATTCTAACTCAAAAACTATTGATGCTATCAAGATGAAACAAATGGGAAATTGTTTGTAGGTCCAACATCTTGTGAATTTGAATGAACTAAAACTATGTTCATACTCAACTGGTAAGGGGGGGGGGGGAATTCAATGGTTTTTCTACATATTTTGCCGGGGAAAAAATAATTGGACTTTCAATTTTTGTGTGAAAAAATGCCTTCCTATCAGTATAATCCATCCATTTTAGTTCAATCTCAAGAACAACATTAGAGCAACATCTGGTCCAAATTTGAAGTCTGTATCCCTTATATTTTTCGAGAAATCGTGTTTTGCGTGCGAGAACTGCAAAAATCGAAACGTTCAAAACGCAGGTCAAAGTTCAGATAGTTCTTAAGACTGCTCAATTAATGTTAAATAATTGATTAATTATTGCAAATTATTTTAATTTTGCAGATAGACTTTAGAATAAACATTAAAATAAACATTTATGAAAGGTTTTGATAATTTTTTATTAAAAATAAAAGCATTTGTGTCAGAAATTCGCCAACGATGTGTTCAGAATGACTCGATAAAACAATAAAATACATAAGAATTAAAATAAAGAAAAACAAAAGAAATGTTGTGTGTTTTCGCTCATGTCGTTTGACTAAAACTGGCATAACTACGGAACCGAATGTCCGATTTGAGTCAAACTTGAAGCAAACGAAAGCTTAATATTTCAAGCTAAAACTATAAATGATAAACACAAGTTGCCAAATATAACCCTGTATAACCCAAAACCCTTAACACTGCCCATCTGGTTGAGAACAGAGGGCGGTTTTATTGATTTTTGTACTAGATTGGCTCTTAAAGGTGCAACAAGAGAGATTTCACATATCAGGTGTCCCTAAAAATCGGAAGTACTGATTTTTGCCCTGATGTAAAGCTTTCCATCAAAAAATCCTCAACTGAAAGGATTAAGCTGAGAAATGTTTCTTTGAATTTTCAAATTTCGTATAAGAGCAAATACGAAATTCAGCCTATGTTTTACATTGAAATATAAGCAAATCAAAATCACCCTTTTTCTCTCTTTTAAGACATTTCTATAGCCAAATACAAGATAAGAAGTCTATTGTAGGGCATACCTACACTTGTAGCATCTGGAATTTTGTCCCCCATTGAAGTGTGTGGGAAAGTGCCCCCTCCCCTGTAACCACGAGAAGATGCCAAGAGGGCAAATATACCCAACATAATTTAAAGCAATGTAATTTTATAAATTTTAAAAAATACTTTTAAACTCAATCGAAACAGTATAAGACCTTGACCTTTGCTGAATAAATGTTTGACCTTTAGCCTATTTTGTTGTATATCTTCATAGCGATGCATTTTACAGACAGGTCACCATAGACTTTTTTTACTCCTTGTTACCACACAAACAATTTGAGCTATACTAAACGTTATTTGGACCATTATTTAAAATTTACCCCTGTAGAAACTTTACCCCCCTCCTCTGGAAATTGCCGATATTTTCCAGAGGGACATGTGGGCTAAAAACCTTCTAAAATGTCCTTTGAAGTCAAAACAATCGTCAAACCTTACTTGCCAAAGATTAGTCACGGAATTGAGGATTTTGACTTAACTAATAGTTTCCTAGACAATTACCAACGTAACTGTGCCAAAATATCAACTTTTGAAAATCGGGGGCGCTCTTCAAAAAATGTGCCATTATTGCTCTAACTTTATGTTCAACCGTTTAGATATGAACGCAAAACTACCTCAAAGCTAACTCCTGAAAATTGCCATCACACATTTAATTAAAATATTTCAGTATCCAAAAGTTAATTAAAAAATAATACTCATAGGAAAGCATATGATGTTATAAATTTCGGTCAATGACATTCAAGAACTTTCTTTACTTAATGATTTTATTTTGACGAAAAGAGTAGTGTACTTCTGAGCAGAGTTTACACGGGATTTTTTTCCTGCATATGCGGCGATGAACCTAAATGATTTGGCCTTGAAATGGAGGGATAGGGAACGGACGGATTTGGAGTATGTTTATTCTTGCCTACTTTGCCCCAAATTTGAGTTATTTTGCAACAAATTACTGAATGTGTTATATTTAACACAGCCCAATTACATTTAAGATCAACCTTTTTTGGCTCCCTTGAATCAGATTCTATGTCTCATATAGGAAACGTTTGAAATAATTTTTATTCGCTATCATTTTACTCCGCTACAGTTGGGAATTTATGACGGGGAAAGATGATGTAGAATTTTGCGTGCATTACAAAGAAACTCAAGTTGCGGATTCTGATTTGCCGATATCGAAACCGAATGAGGGCACACTGCTTGTAGACAAGAGAAGGATTTGCTCTCCCATGATACCAGAAAATGGAAGTGTTAGTTGCGAACAACCCGGAAAATGTAAGCCAGATAACATTTTTTAAAGATTTTTTTTCAAGATTCTTTTCTCACTTCAATCAATTTTGTTTTCTTAAAATATACGAATGTAAATATGCATTTAATGTTTTTTGTTTGTTTTGTTTTTGTTTTTGTTTTTGTTTTTTTTTTTGATATTTTTCTAATTTTCTTCAAAGTACAGTAAATTAGAGTCGCCCAAGCAAAACAATGTTGTTAATGCTTCAATAACATTAACAAGAAATAAAGGCTTTGTGGAAATGGAAAGTGTTTTTTTTTCTTTAATTTCAGTAATGGGTGGCCCAATTATCAACCACTTTAGTATATCGTCTTTTTGCACATTAAAGGTGAAAGATTTCGGTCTAAATTTTTACATTTTTGAAACAGGTTAAGGAACCTAACTTTTCCAGAAAAATACACTTTTTTCGGGGGGGGATTTTTTATCTGTATACAAAAAAATAAATACATGTATTTCGTAATTAGCAAACAAGTACACCATTAAGCTTTCAAAGCTTGCTGCTCGTCCACTTGTTTATATGTGTCATGGTATATAGGTATTTTAGTGCGATAAGTTTTGCTTTTAATTTAAAACACTTCCCTAAAATGGTTTTATAAAAAACTCTGTAGCGAACTCTCCCCCATTGTTACTTGTTTCACCTTCGATTGTATCGTATCTTTCACCGGCATCTTTGAAAATGCCAAGACACAGCGTAATATCCCATATTATATAACACATAAAAATATTTCTGTCATTTGATTGGTGGATACTATATCACATGACATAAAATATTTGAGACTAGTTCCCCAAAATTTCACAGGAGGGAAAAAAGTTCCCATAAAAAGCTACTATTTCCCCCATCACAGGGAAATCATTTTTATGGGAACTTTTTTCCCTGCATTGGTATCTTGACTAGCTAGGCCCTTGAGTTTCGGTGGCAGCTGATCTCGACGAGACTTGGCAAGTTTTCAAATGACAGAAATATTTTTATAATGTTATATAAAACAAATATTGACTGCTCTATATTCGGGAAATGGTGCAAAATACCTCCCCTCGGTGACTGGAGACCGTGGGCCTACTATTTTCCCTCGACCTTCGGTCTCGGGAAAATAGTAGGCTCACGGTCTCCAGTCACCTCGGGTAGTTATTTCGCACCGTTTCCCTCATGAGCAGTCAATATTTGTATAATAAGTTGTCGTTCATTTTGTTTGTTTGTTTATTTATCAGATATCTTCGAATTTAGCAACAGCTATAGTTGGTTCCGAAGCAAAAAAGTGTCGTATTTTATCGATGTGCTACAGCCAGAGGAAACGGAAAGGTGACATTGGTAGCAGCAAGAGATTTTACTATTATCTTAAAATAACGTGCAATATTACATCAGATTATGCATTGCTTTATAAAGTACACAAGAATCAGAAAAAAAGGCAGTAAGCTAGGGTGCCCCCTGGTGTGAAACTCTTGTTAATTATGGGTTTTAGACAAAATAAACAAAAGCTATGGGCATATTTTGGAATGCCATAATACTAATAGTGTAACTGGTTACTTATATCCAAAATATGCCCTAATCTAACTAATTCGTCGGCTGATTCAAGACGAACGTAAGTGGCGTTTTGACTATTTTACAGGAAAATATTTTGGTGTTTTAAATTGGCTTCCTTAGCTGGTGTGTCCATAGTTAACAGTAGGCCATTAAATTAAGGAAATATATTTGGTTGATATTTACATATCAATAATTCTCCTAGATGAACGTAATTAAATATTTAATTTTGAAAATTGAATTTTTAGCTAATTCTAAGGCCAACGTAAGTGCCACTTACGTTGGTCTTTGCATTACGTTTTTGCAATTAAACATTTTTGGCCCGTTTTTTATTGGTTGGGGTGTAGGCCATAGCCATACACATGGAAAATAGCGTGCCCCTATTTTCCACCGATATAAAAGCATGTAGTATTTGTTTTATTTAAATCTCATGACCTCTGGGGAGATTGTTGTAGGGAAATTTCCAATCTTATTTCCCTTGTGAATATCACGCGTAATAGTGAATCAGCCAATGAAATAGCGTGATTTTTGTTCATGACTATTCTGAGGTGTAAAATTTATAGTAGATTTCAAAATAATTGACTCGACCTCATTAAAACTTTTAGGTCTGTACATTCATCGTGAGAGGTAAGAGAAATATTTAATGGCGCACAGGTATAAAGGTTTTTTAGCTGTACTCATACACTGTAATAGTAACGTAGCTAGTAAATAATGTTGACATTTACTACATGTTTGCATCTAAGATAGGTTGGATGTTTCATTTGAGTATCAGATGAAAACCCCAGCAAATATTTCATTAATGTTGTTAGTTTATATATTTCCTTTGACTTACAAAATATCATTCTTATCACAGTACTGGAGAATATACAATTCTTATATCATGCAACACTAACATAACTAAATTTTTTTATTTTCATAAAAGTGGGGCCTACTTGAATAAGGGGATTAGCACATAGCGGATTTGACAAGTCCGTCTATCATTAACCGACCATTGTAGAACTTTGGAATGTATCAGGGTCCCGTAAGCCGATTATGTAAAGTAGTTTTGTAGCATGGACACATGTGTTTTGTTATGCAACAAAGGCCTAGGTCTCCACATGTCCGGGGATTGAACCGTCACCCCTATGGTTATGTAGGGAGTCTCACGTACTTTGAAATCTAACTCAAATTATCGCGAATGCCTCATCTTTCAAAATTCACTAAAACTCAATTTTGACAAAAATTTCACTTACGTTGGACTTGCATTCAGCCGACGAATTAAACTTAAAATTAAAAAAAGAAAAAACCTAAAAAATTAAACAAAATCAACAACAACAACATATAGGCATGCTTATACTAGTGGGGGACAGTAGTGCACAGACCTCATGTGAGTGTGGAAATCTGGATATTAAAACTGTGAATTTTTGGCAACACAGTACTTTATGCATTGAAATCATAAATTGATGGAAGCACTTACCACACCCTTTCATGGCCCCAGCTTTGGGTTCAAGGCACCACGGGGTAAAAAAATTAAAATGTTCCAATTGTGTTGAAAAGCACACCGTGATGTTTGTTCTGCTTGCTACTTTTTCCCGACGCCAGCTGAGGAAAATAGTACGGTCTCGGATCACCGAGGGTCAATAAATTGACTATGGCCCGAATAAAGAGGCAGTTAATTTTGTTTTATATACCTCATAGATAGATACTTTCTGCTGCAGTGAGACTACAGTAGGGCAAAGAAAATACTATTACCGAGTCAAAAAGTACTATACGCCGTTTATGCGAAAGTAGTGAAAATATAACATGTCATGTGACTTCATTTAACCAATCAGATGACACGGATCTTCTATGAGGTATATAATATAATACCTATGGCTTATAGTTTTGGAATTATGGGGTAAAAACTGTTAAAATGAGTGAAAAAGTCCATTGGTTTGCCAAGGAATCGTCTTCTGCGTATGAGGCAGCAGACCTAAAGGTGTTGTAAACGTTGGACCCAACTCAGGTTGATTGTGGGGTTTGCGATATTCTGTTCCACCGGCGGACGAAGGTAGGGCACTAATTGAAATGTGATCCGCAGCCTGTAATGGAGAACCACATGGCAAGGTGGCCGATTATGGAAAGCCATAAAGGACATAACGTATTGCCGCAACGCGTTGCGAGAAAGTAGCAACGCGTTGCGACATTTCGGCAACGCGTTGCGACATTCAGCAACGCGTTGGCGGTGTCGGCCAACAAATCGTGAATTTCTGTGACGCGTTTAAAAAAAAATAAAAAAAATAGACCCACAAGTGACGAGTTGCTAGAGACTTTGCAACGCGTTGCAACCTTCACAACGCGTTGCGAGCTTCACAACGCGTTTGCTAGGTTAACAAGCCATAAGGGACATGACGTATTGCCGCAAAGCGTGTGAGAAAGTCACAAAACGCGTTGCGACCATTTCGGCAACGCGTTGCGACATTTCAGAAACGCGTGGCGACATTTCAGCAAAGCGGTGCGGTGTCGGCCACTCAAAGTCGTGATTTCTTTGAGTATTTTCAAATAGACCCACAACAGTTGCTAGATACTTTGCACCGCGTTGGCAAGCCTTCACAACGCTTGGCGAGCTTCACAACGCGTTGCTAAGGTTAACAGCCATAAGGGACATGACGTATTGCCGCAACGCGTGGGAGGAAGTCACAACGCGTTGCGACATTTTCCGGCACGCGTTGCGACATTTTTCAGCACCGCGTTGCGACATTTCAGCACGCGTTGCGGTGTCGGCAATCAAAATCATACTATCTGTGATGGATTTCAAAAATAAATCTCAACGCGTTGCGACCTCACAGCACCGCGTTGCAAACCTTCACGACGCGTTGCGCAATACGTTATAACCCTATTGCCTGCACAACGCGTTGTGAAGTTCAACGCGTTGTGAAGCTCGCAACGCGTGTTTTATGGCTTGCAACGCGTGTGAAAGACCATAAGGGTCATAACGTATTGTTGCCTCGGTTCACCACGAGGAGGTTGGTAATCTTGAACCCCGATGATTCCACTATAGATGAGTGTTATTATGTTTAATATATAACATGATATGGTAACTATTATTAAGATATGTAACCTACTCTCTAATGTAAAAAGAGTGAAAAACGAGTGAATCTTAATTCACTTGCGTTAAAAGAGTGTTAACCACTAAAACAGTTGGCATGTGTTTGTAATCCACTCCAAAAGAGAAATCACTGAACTTTCACTCCAAAAGAGTGAGAAGTGAACAACCACTCTAAAATTGGTTGTCCCTTCCATTTAAAAACTCTTTACGAGTGACATTCACGCCTTGTAAAGTGAAATCAATTCTTTTGAGTGCACATTTCACTATATTACTCGACGTTCTACTAAATATTCACTCAAAAAAAGGAGTAAAGTTACTGCCAACGATGAATGTCCACCCTCTTTAAGAGTTAAATGGAGGACACCACATTTTAAGTGGTGTTCACTCTCATTCTTTTTGGAGTGAAAGACAGTGATTTCTCTTTTTGGCGTGGATTAACCAACACGTGCAACTATTTTTGAGTGTTTGCGCTCCTTTTCGAGTGAATTAAATTCCACTGTTTTTTCCACTCTTTTTACATTTAGAGATGATCTTAGAGATTATCTTAATAATTATACCCTATTCATTTTATATATTACCATAATAACTCATCTATATTGACTCATCGGTGTTCAAGATTATCAACCCCCCCCCCCCCTCCTCGTGGTGAACCCCCGGTAACTGATATTTTCAGGCGAATGATAATCAACTGGTCCAAGTTAACACCTTTGACCTTTTTTAATTCACTGTCTTTTTTAATTCACGGCTGTCTTTTTATCTCACTGTATTTTAATTATGCCCCGTCAGAGGACACTAGTCCCTTGATGCATTCTGGCTAACACGTGCCCTTATCAGGCGGCATCAAAAAGAATGTCAAGTTGGATGGCATCTCAGTGCTCCAATTAAACGTGAAAGGTCTCACTAGGGCTAAGATAACATAATCGAACCCCTCACTCAATACGCACAATCACTGCATTCCTCCTCCAAGAGACACCGCTCCACAGTTCCATTCCTGAACATCTGTCGGCTACACCCTACTGGCCACACCGATAGCGCTACCCAGGGATTCCACCGGTTGTGCTAGTACTCAGCCCAATGGAAACAAATTGCAACCTCACCTGCAACCTCCACCTGGAATGGGCAACGACCCAAACTGCAGGTGTTCATGTCACCAATGTCTACAAGCCACCTACCATCGGCTCAAGCAGACTCCCTACCAACTTTATGGTGGGCACCCTGCATTAATGCGGCGACTTTACTAGCCATAGCATTACCTGGGGTGTCCAGGAAAACCCACCCTGATGGAGCTACTCTAGAGGACTGGCCTCAAAATCCTGTGGTACAACTTTTGCACGACCCAGCAACCAGACACTTGCAACTCTGGAGGTGGATACGTCTACAAGATCCCCTGACCTGGCTTACAAACATGACACCATCTCCACTCACCAATGTCGAGTATTGTTCAGCAGTGTGGGACCCTTCACTCAATTCATCCAGAATGTCGAAAAAATCCAGAGAAGAGGTGCAAGGATGGTATTTAATAATTACGACTGGAAGTCAGTGTTACCGAACTAATTAAAATCTCCAATGGGACTTTGTCAACACGGAGAAAAGTCAGCAGACTCGCCATACACTCCATAAGGCCATGGGGGGCATCTCGCCATACCAGCGCAAACTACCTTCAGCCGGCTCAACGGCGTACACGTCGGTCAAAAGCTAATAACTATATTGAGCATACACCAGAATAGACTGTCATAATATTCTTCTTCCAAGACAGTCAGATGAATGGAATGAATCTACCTGAATTAATGTACTTCCATATCAAATCCAAGTAGCTTCAAGTCCTGCAGTGGCTGATCACTTCAGAATAAAAGACACCAGTTAGATTAACATCCTTTTTTGCTCACACCATTTCCTGTCGCTTTGTTCTCTGTTGGAATGTTTGAGTCAGTATCGACGTAACTAACGTACTGTTCTCGTACCGCGTTCGAATCCCAACACAGACCATCACTGTCGCTCAGGAGAGCCTACTAAGCCTGTACCAACAAAGCCAGTGAAAAGGTGAAACTTCCGCAAGGCAGACAGTGACCAGTTCAAGAACCTGGTGTTCAGAATCCCAACCTCCCGACACCACCTCCTCCAACCTGGACAATTCTTACACAGCACGGTGCCACTCTTCATCAAACATAAAGAAGACCATCCCACGCGGCCTGCCGTCGCAGTTATATCCCATCCTGGGATGAGAATGTGACCCTCTTTTACATGAATTCCTGACTTCTGAACCCGTTAAGAAGCTTCATCCAGGCTTCAGATCTGACAAACTGCTTTGGACAGGAAACGCCGTGAGCGGTGGGAGGATACGGTCCAAGGAATCGACTCACCCACTCCAGCAGGAAGGCCTGGAAGACTAAACCGTCTCACCGGCAGAATTTCAATCAAAACCATCGAAATGTCCATGTGACTGCCAACTCAATCGCTTAGGCAATACTCCTCGCAAACGGTCGTTTCAAGAAAAAACATTGATAAGGATCACACTCGCTCTGTCAAAAAAGAGATCAACAAACTTCGTCGAGCCCCGGCGTGGACGGGTAACTTTCAACACCTTCTCATAATGAGCTTACCTCTGCTATCAGCCAACTATAGAGTTAAAGGCCCAGCCCTGATACACTACGCAGCATAGTTCTGATGCAATGCGGCCCACGATTTCTAGATTGGCTCCAGGAGTTCGACACATGTTGCTCACCACCAGTCCCTACCCAAGATCTGGAGGAGAGCTACTATCTCGCACTCCCCCTAAACCAAACAAGCCTGTCGACAACCCTAAGAAACTACTGCCCAAGATCACTACTGTGTGTCTCCTTCACACTCCTTATGAGGATGATCCTGGCCCACCTGGAGCCCGTCGTCGAACCCTCATCTGCTACTAACACATATTTCGCCGTGGGGCCGGAGCACTGTCCACCAAATTGTCAAACTCACAATGATATTGAGGAAAGCTTTGAAAAGCGCCGCAAGGCAGGCGTCATCTTGGTGGACCTACTGTCAGCATACGACATCGTGTGGCACCAGGGCCTGACACTCAGCTTCTCAGGACCATCCCGGATTGTCACCTTGTACAATTCATATGTAACATGCTTGCAAACCGTAGCTTTATTCTCAAGACAGTGATGGGCAGAGTAGGCGCCTGCGTCGTCGAGGACGTGAGTACCACAAGGATCTTTACTGGCTCCTTGCTTTTCAACTTGTATATCAGCGACTTACCTCACACAACATCTATACAATATGGGCTACGCCGACGATCTTGCCCTCTCCACTCGGACAGCAAATGGACAGAAGTAGAAAGCATGCACACTTACTACAGACATGGGCCTACTTGCAACATATCTTAAGAACCTGGAGACTAAGCTAGTGCAGTCCAAGACCACGCGACTGCCTTCCCCTCAACACCAAAAGAGGCTCATCGTCAGCTTCAACTCAACCTCAATGGAGCGCCTCTGCCAACCAATAGACACCAACCTACCTGGAGTCAACTTTAACCAGGCAGCTTACATACCGGCAGCACCTAGAGTCCGTATGCGCTAAGGTATATTCGATGAATAACCTCCTGGTCCGCCTTGATGGATCTTCATGGGGTGGCCAGCCCAACGACCCTACGCACCACTGCCTGGCTCTGGTCTGCACGCACTGCTGATATGCCGCCCCAGCATGTTGCAGGTCTTCTCACACAAAGAAGCTGGGTACAGTACTCACGAGACCTTGAGACCCATCACTGGCTGCCTCCGTCCTACTCCATCTGAATCCTACCATTGCTTTAGGCATTGCACTGCATCACTTCGGAGAGAACACCACCCGCACAAACTAGTGAATAAGGCCCTGCTGGACAACAACACCTGCTGCTAACACCGTCAAAGAATCACACCAACTCGGTAACAGAGACTGCGCTCTCTCCGACCTTTCTGCCGACACGCCGCCAAACTCTCCCAGTTCGCCATCAACATCTTACAGACATGGAGTACTGCCTGGCTTGATACTCCAAGACCATACCAATTCTCTACACACCTAAGACGACCTACCACCTGGCAGCAATCTCCCCGCAAGGAAATGGTCACCTTAACGATTCGCACAGGAGTCGGTCGCTTTCAACAGCAATATGCACCGATGGGGGCTGCTGCCTCGCCAGCCTGCCAATGTGGACCTCCATCACAGACTGCGGATCACATTCTCAATGAGTGCCCTACCTTTCGTCCGCCGGTGGACATAGATTTCTTCTAACTCCAACCAACCAACAGTGAGTTTGGCTCCAACGCTTACCACATGTTTAGCTGCTGCTCATACGCAAGAAGAAGTAAGATCTATAGTTGTTGTCGGCAAAATTTTAACATGTGATGATGAAATTGCCGAAAGTTTTAACGTACTTTAATTAATAGGTAACGATCGATGAGAATGCATGAAATTAAAAAAAAAAATTGTCGTGGATAAAAACTCGCTTATTTACCATTATTTCCCTTGTGACTTCTTAACAATAAAATTTTGAGTATGAGAGTGCTAGCAAAGACAAAGGTATCTGTAAAAATATTATGCAATACAGTGAAATCTATAAAAAAATGACAGTATTTTACTGTAATTTGGAATACAGACAAACTGTAATTTTATGTTAATTATAAAAAAAGAAAAATTAAAACTTTAAAAATTGAGTTTTTATTCGTATTTTATGAGTATCAACATTATTTTACACTATTAATTTTCAATTATACGATATAAGTACTAAAATTTACAGGGAAATACTGTAAATTTTTCCAGGAAAATCCTGACATCCATTCTGACAACAAACTAATAAAATGCAGTTTTTACATGATCTTATTCAAGTTACTGTATATTTTACAGTTTGATGTAATATTTTACAATAAACTGTAAATTTACCGTATATGCACCGTACAGACAATTGTTGATTTGCCTTCTAAGTTAAGGGTGTTCGTCAGTGTTTTTTTTTTTTAATTTTCCACGCATTCACAATCTCTGTAATAATAGAGTGGGCTATAGAGGGTATAATTTGGGTCATAGTTTCAGATCACTTTCGAACACGATCTAAAATGATGACTTTATTGATGCTTATCCATTTCGAAGAAAAAAAAATAAAAAAAAACTTGCGAAACCAGGGTGCCCAACGAAAAATCCAAATTGCCGCCAAATTGGACAAAAATCATATTTTTGATTCATAACTTTATAAGCTTTTGTTTAATCACCTTCATTTTTGTGGCAATAACCATGTTTTGGCCTGCAAGGAATCGTTCTATGCAATTTCTATCTCACCACGACTTTTCGTTTTCTCGATATGGCAATTTTAGCCTGAATTGGACAAAAAATACAAATGAAAAATGTTCAATTTTAACTGGTGGGCCATCATCAGAATTGTTGATGCATCATTTTCCGAAGATAAGAGCTGTGTAACACCATTTTCCCATGGCATTAATTTAAAATTTGACAAAAACACTCCCATTGGAATGTACAGGGGTCAACGAACTTTCTTACGTGTGGGTTTCAATGGAGGGCATTTTTATGACATTAAAAAGCCTACAGTTGTAAAACCGCAAACACCATGCAAAGTCAAATTTTCAGCATGTAATCATAATAACTCTCTTAAACATTTTGAATGTTAAAATCACCATTATCAATTGCATGCGCATTTTATGGGAAAGCCCCCTCATAGGTGAATTTTAAGCAAAAATGGCATTTCAAAAACAGGTGTGATGAAAGTTGCAAGCAGTATTCCTAAGTACCCCACAACATCGGATTGCACCAAAATTAGCAAATTGAACAAAAAAATAATTGAGTTATGGTCAAATTCAAATTGTTTGACAATTTGGCGGCATTTTGGATTTTTCGAGGGGGGGGGGGGGGGGGACTTGTTCACCCTGTGTTTTTCCGCCCGTTTTTTTTCAATTTTTCAGTGATCTGAAACATTGAGCTTCTATAGCCCCCTCTAGTAATAACCATTATGTGTGTAAGGTGATTTTGGTTAACACTTAGTGGGTGGGGGGGGGCGCAAACTACATTTTGTCATTTACGACTTACGATATCTTTTTCCGTCCCTATTTTTTGTACTTGTGTAAGTTTTTGGTTTACGCATCTTTTCATAAAAGATTAAAATCTATCGCCTCGTTAATTAGATAACTAGATAATTTGGTTGGTCCTAGGAACCCCCCTCCCCCCTTGTCCACCAACAGAAGTTTCAGTAAAAAATATAATTAAAACAAGTAATTCAGAATATTTTCCTGGTTAAGCATTCCATATTTTATGTAATTAAACAATAAAGAATAAATAAAATTCAGTTAACCCTTTTATGCCGATATAGCGATCACTTTGATTTTGCATATCTCCATCCCCACGCCACTGTGACAAACCAATGTGAAAGTTACACGACAGAAAATGTCGCCTACCAAAAAATACGCATATTAAAAATGACATCATTTGTGTTCAGTATAGGTAAGGTGGACCTTTTAGAACACAGTTAACAACTTCTTCATTGTCACATATATATTTTGTGGAAACAGCCGTGTTAATTTGTGGTTTCGCTTTTTTTCGTATTTGAATATGTTTTGGCCCTAATTTTTAGGTTTCTTTATGGAATTCTAATTTTATGGGTTGATTATATGTCCTATTGCCCTGCAATGTGTTATAAATTTCGTGCAAAAATGCCTTCGGGAAGTATTGTTCGCATAGGGGTCCATGAACCAACCGCTGCCCCCTACTTGTCCTCAAACGGGGAAGTATATAAGAAGACCTTGGTCTACTTAAGTGCTAATAATTAATCTTACTACAAGACTGAAGTACATGTCTTAATGCTTTTTATTTGTGCCAAAAACATGCTAGAAACCTGTCAATTCTGTAAGGGTATCAACACCTTGATTTTCTGTGGCAGCAATTACCTTAACTCTTCCTGTTTTTCTCACTATGAGCTAGTAAAATCTCACTTCCATGGCACAGTTCAGTATGCTTTCATTCACCAATGTGTTTAGAGAATACACCCCTGGTTTTTGGATATGATATATGATACCCAGATTACACATGTCATTCATGTCAGTGTAGTATACAACCTACTGAACTGTGTCTATGTCTTGATATTTTTCCATGTTTTGTTGTCCTATGTCCTGATTTAACTAGGATACTGGTTTTCATTCAATTCATACTCATTCATATTCGTTAATGTCCTTAATCATATAAATAAATCAAATACACAGTAAACAAAATATACGGGTAAAGACAAACGACTATAATACGGAGTACTGATCAAAAAAGGCAATAATGGGCCAGAGGGACAACCCAATAAAATCATTATACAACATTTTGAATTGTTTAACATCTCCCATTATCAATTGCAATGATACGCATGGGGCTATGGGCAAGCGCCCTAGAGGTCAATTTAAGACAAAAATGGCTTGTCAGAAAACGAAAGGTGGGTGAAAGTTGCATCGCATGATTCCTAATACCCCACCAACAATCGGTATTGCACCAAAATTAAGCAAATGAACATAAAATAATGGAGTATGGTCATAAAATCAAATTGTTGACAATTTGGCGGCCATTTTGGATTTTTTTTTCGTTGGGGCACCTGGTTTTCGCACTTTTTTTTCATTTTCAAGGTGATATGAAAAATTGAGTTCTATGCCCACCCTAGTAATAACATTATGTGTTGTAAGTGTTTGGTTAACATAAGTGGGTGGGGGGGGGCGCAAACTACATTTTGTCAGGGTTTTACGACGTACGATAACTTTGCCGGTCACATATTTTTTGTTACTTGTGTAAAGTTTTGGTTACGCATCTTTTCTTAAAAAATATTAAATCTCTCGCCTCGTTAATAGATAACTAGATTAATTTTTGGTTGGGTCCTAGGAACCGCCCCCTGTTCCACAACAGAAGTGTCAGTCCAAAAATATAATTTAAAAACAAAAAAGTAAGTTAAGAATATTTTTTTTTTTTTTTTTTTTTTTTTTTTTTTTTTTAAACAATAAATATAATATAAAAAATTCAGTTAACCCTTATATGCCGATAGCGATCACTTTGATTTTGCACATACTTCTCCATAACGACCCGTACAACCAATGGAAAGTTACACGACAGAAAATGTCGCTACCAAAAATATAAGACATATTAAAAAAGACACATCATTTGTGTTCAGTATCGGTGGGACCTTTATAGCACATTACAACTTCTTCATTGCACATATATATTTTGTGGAGGGAAACAAGGCCGTGTTAATTGTGTTCGCTTTTTTTGTATTTGAATATGTTTTGCCCATAATTTTGAAGGTTCTTTATGGGATTCTACATTGTATTGCTGATTTATTCTGTTTAGGCATGCATGTGTGGTATAAATTTCGTGCACAAAATTCCTGCGGGGAAAAGTCGTTCCATAGGGCGGTCCGGAACCACCCTCTTGTCCTCATCAACGGGGACGTATTGGAATTATATAAGACGACATTGTCGACGTAAGTGCTAATAATTAATTACTCAAGACTGATAGTACAATGTCGTATTGCTTTTATTTGTGGCCACAAATGCTAGAAAAACCTGTCAATCTGGTAAGGGTTATCAACACCTGATTTTCTGTGGCGCAATTACCTGAAACCTCTTCCTGTTTTACTCACTATGCGCTAGTAAAATATCAATTCCCATGGCACAGTTCGTAGCTTTCATTCACCAATGTGTTTAGAGCATACACCCCTGGGGTTTTTGGATATGATATATGATACCAGATTACACCGGTCAGTCATGTCGGTATGTATACACCCACTGAAATGTGTCCTAGGTTGGATATTTTGCCTGTTGTTGTCCTATGTCTGGAATTAACGAGAATACTGTTTCATTCAGTCCTACCATTCAATTCTTTTGATTCCTTAATCATATAAAATACATCCAAATTACACAGTAAAACAAAATAACGAGTCAAAGGCAAACGACTATAATACGGACGAGTAATAGCAATCAAAAAGGCAATATGGCCAGACGGGACCCAACCCAAATAAAAATCATATACAAGAATTGCAAGAGTGGACCATCTTGTGCCCAAGTGCGAACTCATGGTCACCGCTAACAGCAAGGACACCAGGAAAAAGCCACAGCAAGTCCAGAGAAGGCCGCAAAACATTATGACGTCTACTAAATACAAGAACGGCACATCAAGTAATACATACAGTGCGCAATTAACTTTATCTATATATAAACTTGAAGTTAGCTGATGTTTGTATTCGAAAGTGCCTGATCGTATTTGATTTTGAACGTTGTTTTACAAAGGGAGTTCCAAAGAATAGGTCTATATGTCAGAAAATACCTCTTTGTTTCTGGTATAATTATATTTACTATTAAATCTTGTGTGGTAGTTATGTGTATCAGATTTTGTTTTGTAAAAAAAACTTAGCAATTGAATTAGGCAACACATTGTTTGAATATTTATGAATAAAAATGCCCACTTCCAGATTATAGGTACCAAATACATTTAACATATTATCCTTATCCTTAGCAAAATGGGGTTTAGTATGACTTCGATAATGGCTGTTTCAACGCCAATGTTTGGGCTCTCAACGCCTACTTTTCATAAGCATTATGTAATAATTCCTTAACGTTCATAACCTTATCAATGAGCCATCAGCCTAGGGTTTGTCCTTGTCGTCCTTGCGAAACTGCCCTTACAAACATGGTCATGATGGTCAATGATTGGCTGATTAACATGAATGCCGGTAAAGTGACGGGCGTTCCTTCGCAAGGCTTTTTGCACCGTCAATCTCAATATTTTGCTTAGTAAACTTTGTGACATTGGTGCTTCAGGTATTACAACTAAATGATTCCACTCACCCTTAACTGGTTGAACCCAGAGATCAACTGCATACTTCGCAAAGCCCTTATCCCGTCCGCATTTCATTCCAATAAACAGGGCCACAAAAAAGAATACACTACCAGTGACATCATTAGTGAAACTATTGATTTTCAGTCAGTGCCATGAATAGATTCACATCAGTCACCTGGAATTTTCTATTACTCTCTGAAAAATCATCACCAACCCAAATACTGAATGCTTTCTCGTCCCTCCTTGTAGACTTGATACAAACCACATCAATTCTATTTGCATTTCCTGGGACCTTTAAGAATATGATTTTTATGGGATCACATGACCCTATTTCCCAAAACTGGTGCATCGTGGGATTGAATCAATGCACACTCTGACCTCATTCTAAAAATATAAGCATAACAAAATAAATTTTTTGCGTTAACAGGAGGATTCGAACCCACGACCTTTCGATTACAAGACGAGCACCTATGGACAGACGGTACGCAATCCGAGTGGGCAGAAGGTTGTTCTTTTATCATACTTAATAAATACATTGACACCAAAGCGACCCAGTTCAGTCAGTCATATGATATAGCTATCACCACACGTGTGTTTTTGCATCTAGGTTGAGAGTTAATACCATAATCCAAGGTTGGGTGTTGCATAACACTCTCCCTTTGTAAACTGCAGCTAACAATGATTTAGCAGAGACAAGCAAATTCCTGGGTAGTCAACCAATCTATAAATCCTTAATATTTGCAATGGCTTTTCAAAGGACTTAGATTATGTGGTATTATCTGCTAGTCAAGATTCCAAAAGCCAAAAAGAGAGATATCAGAAATATACTTTATGCCCGCTTTATGCCCTCTCTGGGTCAGATGTGACCCACTTGGTAACAGAGGTGTTAACGGAATAAAGCGCAAACATAATCATGAAAAGCGCCGCTGTGACACGAGTCGAAAAAGTGGTGTGTTCTAGTGGTTAGCAAGCTTACCTCTGGAGCAAATGGTCCTCGGTTCACAAAACTGTGTAAGAAAAATTCGATAGAGGGGCTGCTCATTAAATGACGTCAGAATATTTGAGATACAGCCGTGTTGTTCAATCATTAGAAATTTGTATTTAAATGTGTAGAAGCTGCAAAGATGTCCCCACATGGGCAATCGTAAGGATAGGTGCAGCAAATCAACCAATCTATCATTGATGGCTACTTTCCCCGTCAAAATCGGAATTATGAGTGAAACTTCTGAAGATTTACTGCATCGTTCCGTATCCAGTTTTTCTCTTGGTCTTTCATCGTTACAGTTTGGCGAGTAATATTTCGAACTTTCTTCCTTCTAATCATCTCTCAAATATTTGGTTATAGTTGACACATTTTATGACAAATCCTGAGGGTTTACCATTTATATTGGTACCATATTTGACTTGCCCCGGTATGTAATAAACTTGCGGCGTTTTCATTATGCATAGATTCAACCCTTAGAAATTTTGACTGTTTCTGCATGTCGCCCTGGTTGAACGCAGCCCCGATCGGGAGATGTCTTGCACATGGTGCTCATTAATCATGCTCGATATTTGTCTTAGCCTGGGTCACCGGCCCTCACTCGCAACTAACAATCAATGACGGACAAAGATGGTAGTGCGTACGTGTTGAAGCACTGAATGATTTAAATATATATATGGCTGCAACAGCTGAGTTCTAGTCTCAGTGGGGTCACTTGCTGGATTTAATTCGGCAACTTAATTCTGGATTTAATTTAACCGTGAAAGCTTGCAATTCCCCATTCAGCGTTTTCGTAGTGTGTTTGAATGTTGCAACATGGTGCAGTTTAAGCTGCTGCCTCTTAAGTTGCATTATTTCTGTCTAGTAATTATTAAAAATGTGAAGTGTCTAGCAATTTGGCCTGCAGGCCACGATTTGAGATTAAATAAACCTTGATAATTATTAAAAGATGTGGTCCTGCAACGCAAGTTGCGGGCGGAATAAGTCCTCTGCGGCATACCTCAATGTCGTATCCTAGGGCCGTCTTTTTTATTATTTTTCTGAAAACTATGAGCAATGTAATTATAATCTGATTTTTATCCACGTCACTTCATAAAACGTTTTCAACGAATTCCTCCATTCTGAAGAGGTTGTATGTTTAATATAGCGGAGGTTTTTGCTGCGCGCGCACCCAGAAACTTTGAACTGATATGGAACCCCAGGTGACCTCAGCCCTAAAACCTATGCGCAGAGGCATTCTGATACAGGGTGAAATCGGCATGGAGAGAGTACCGAAGACGCTGAAATACAGAGGTCCTTATGACTTAGTGTAATACCTATTGTGTTCTCCATTGTTTATTGCACGAATCACTTATTTCAGCACTATACCCTATAGCCTCGTCTACAAGGTCACGGTTTATTCCGTATACGTTGACATGGTAGCCTAGATACTCTCTTATGAGCTCTTATGGGTGATTGTCAGTTTCCAAAAATTGTATCTTTATTCTCTAAATTTTAACATCATAGTTGTGTGCAAATGATTTCATTTCTCCTTATCCATCTGGGTGTTCTCTATCTGACACTGCAGTAGTAAAGCCGTCGATGGTCTTTTTATCAAGATTTAGCTTGAAGACTCCACTTTTCTCTCCTCTCGCGGAGTTTCCATGATTCCGGCGGTGGTCTCTACTCAGCACTAAACATACTCGCATCGTGTTCGCTAATTTCTGACCGCGGTCGGTTGAATTGGCAGCTTCTGGTCTTGATGAAACCGCTAAAAGACTGGTGAGCCTATGATGCCGCCTGATATCATTGTTTGAAGATGGTATCTCTGTTTCCTTTGAATGAAACCGCATACACTTCTTGCAGAAACACAATTGTAAAGAGTATGAGAAAGATAAAACCCAGCAACCGTAACTCAATGGTATCCACCAACTGCCACTTATAGTTCGGTCCTTCCTCGAAATTTCCAAATGTGACCGTCACAGAGTTTGAAATCGGAGAGGGGCTGTGGCTCAGTTTGTCATTTGCTCCCTATAGTCGTCTCCGATATTGTCTATGTAACATCCCATTTGGGGGTTGTATAAGAAACACTTGCGCGAATTTGAAGACGCAGAGTCGTCAATCAACAAGAAAACACGTCGAAGCTAATTGATCCAATTCATATGGTTTCATACACTACCGCTCCAGCTGCAGGTCCGGCATTATCGTTGTTGCATACCAAGCTACAAGGGTAGTGGATCTCCACCATTTGTAGTGCATAAAAACGAGTTTTTTCTGTTGATCCAACCATGATAAAACATCACCAAAATGGGGAGAACATGCCTGGTGGTATCGGTAAATCGTTAAGAAAAACCCGTCTGAAGACTCTTCGTTGGTGCTCTTAAACCGACACCCAATTGGCACCAGTACCTCTCTTGTTCAAATGTTGTACTCCCGAGTGATTGTAGATTATAGAAACAGACATCCATGTGTAGTGGAAACACATGTGTCTACCAGACTTCGGATTTTCTTCTACTAACTACTCTATCTTTACCCACTCGTACCGCTACCGCGTTTGTTTGTATGCAATTGCGTAATACCACAGGATTGACCGGCCCGTAATTCGCAACTTGCTATTCGCATATAATGGTCACATTGTCGCCAACTTTGACCTGTATTAGTTCCTGTGCTTCATCAAGTAATGAAGCTTCCAAATCAAAAGAATCCGCAGAAACGCGATATTTCCTTCCATGTGATGATCTTTACATCATTCACCGTGTAGAGCAAGATACTTCGTTTTAGATTTGTCTCATCGACCAAGGCGTTATCGGAGACAGCTATCAAATTGGGATGGGGGAATATTACATTAATTGGCCGGCCTGACACCTTAGAGAAACAAACGATGTGACATTTTCCTAGGCCACGTAAAAAATAAAACATAAGGATGTCCTGGTCTTTTTGAAAAAAGTTGGTGAGGGAGGCCATTATTGAGTTATTGTTAAATTTATTTTTTTTTTTCAAAGATGGCCGCCATGTCAAAGATGGCCAACCATGGTATATTTGAAGATTGCGTTTGCGTTGTGGGGAATGTGGAAATTAGTAGTATGAAAAAGTTTTGAAGAGAAAGAATGATTCAAAAAAGAAGGAGGATAATCTTTTTAAAATATTTATGAGAGTTCCATCAATAGTGCTCCGATAGTTCGTTTTTCCCTTTTTAGCCCTCTTTTTTGTGTTGTGCTGCTTTTTAATACAAAAAATCGGTTGCGGAGCAGTCCGTCCAAAATCGACCGGGAAGCGGGCCGACAACTGGTCTATTTCTTTAATTGGCCTAATCAGAA
The DNA here is from genome assembly GCA_023653785.1 of Ophioderma brevispina. Classification (NCBI taxonomy): domain Eukaryota; kingdom Metazoa; phylum Echinodermata; class Ophiuroidea; order Amphilepidida; family Ophiodermatidae; genus Ophioderma; species Ophioderma brevispina. The sequence continues at coordinate 917 of JAMKCH010022721.1, read as the reverse complement.
GCTATAAAATAGGATAAAGCGGTCTATAAGAGAAACATCTCTCATTTCAGTTTATAATAAAGTATTCCTTTCACTTTCAAGGTTCGTTGATTGCTCTTCCAGACGTCACAAGGATGATTCCCATCTTGCCGGTTTTTTCCAGGCCTGATCACAATTGACCTGAACTGAAAATGGGAAAGTGGCCGATTGCATATCAAACTGTTACATAAAACAACAAATTATTTTTAGAACAAGAACATAAGTAACACAGAGACCAATTCGAAAATCAAAAAAGAAATCGATCAAATAGGGAACTGTTTCAATTTCGTCGTAACAAGCGTTATTTATGAAAAACCAAAACAAAAGATAATGGTAATGGACGCGGGATACGCAATGATACCAATTTACAGTCTATTGTCAGAGTTGCAACTTCCCGGACATAGGATGTTAAAGAATAATAAAACAGGGGGGTCCAAAAGAAAAGTTGATTAGAAATATGGAATAGAGTAATTAAAGTCATTTTCTACAAGCACAACAAGGAGCCATTGACTAGGTTTTGTACCAATTTATTATATATTATTTTGGCTAGTTTAGACTCAAGGTTTTGTTGTTAATAATATAAAAAAGTAATAACAGATTGGTTACGTTGACAAAACAGATTAGGCTGTTGAAAGTAAAAAAAACCGGTTTTTGGTCACAAACGTGAACGAAGACATGGCCAATACCTGTTCACTATGAGATAGTAATCTCAATTCCCTGGACCACACTTCAGTTTAGCTTTCAGTCACCAATGTATTTAGAAAATACACCCACTGGTTTTTGGGGTATGATATAATGATACCCAGATCACAAAAGGTCATTGTCAGGTCAATGAATGTACAAGTAATCCCACGAACTGTGTCCTGGGGAGATGGAGCATATTGTAACTAAGTGTTACA
>JAMKCH010022720.1:0-32270 GCA_023653785.1 Ophioderma brevispina | reverse complement strand
TGTTTAATCAGGTGGGAGCGGATCAGTGGATGTCTGGGTCAGGATGTGTTGGATCAATGGGTGTGTAATTGGTTCACAGTGACTTAATGTTTATTAGGTCAGTGCAGGTCAGTGGGTGTTTATTGGGTCAGTGAATGTTTGATGGGATGCGATCGGGTGAGTTAATGGTGTCAGGGTGGGTCAATGGGTGTATAGTGGTGTCACATATGTGTTAGTGGGGTCACATGGGTCAATTGGGTGGTTAATGGGGTCAGGGTGTGTCAGTGGGTCTCATAGAGCTAGAATATAAACCAAGAGGAGAATCGCGTGTATTGTGGAATACCAATTTCTCTCACACACAGCGCGCCGTGGTTGTTGCTGCGTAAGCACTCGCGTGTCGTCACTGTTGAGGCGCAAGCACACGCATATAAAAATCTGTGCGTCACGCGTTATGTTATCAGTGTTGCGTTTCCCCAGTGTTCCATTGTCTGATCAGCCGATTTTTTCTGAAATAATTATGTGAAAACCAATCGATTGAAGAGACCGTGACTCTAAAAAGATTCCTGCATCCCTATTGCACAAAAAGTCTCCAGATGACCCCTGTTAATTTTGCTTAGGAAAAGAGATATTTGAGTCCATGAGATAGCATGTGGCATCAGTTGTTGTTGTTGTTTTCACTCACTAAGTGTGACGAACGTAAAATACTCGCATTTCTCATAAATATGCATAAGGACTTTCCAAATACGACGATATGTAAACCAAATATGGTGGTGCCCAAAACTATGATAATGAAGTGCATTTGCTCATTATAATACTTTTGGGCACCTCAATTTTGGTTACGCCGTTTCGGGAGAATATGCGGGTCTCGCTTATATTTTAGGTCCATGGTGGGTCTTTAACAGAGTCACATGGGTCAGGGTGGGCCAATGGGTGTTCAGTGGGATCAGGGTAGGTCAATGACTATTTAATGGGTGAGGTGGTCCACTGATTAGGATATTCAATTTGGGTGCAGAAGGTCCTCAATTCAAGTCCTGGCAGGGTCACTTGCCATTATTTAATCAAGAACTAAATTCTGGATTTGAAATGTATGAGAATTATTAATTAAAGTTGAATTCTGGAACAGTGGGAATATTCTGTGCTTTTGAGGGATGTTAAGCTATTGGTCCCATGTATATGAAGACCAATGAATTTATAAAATGTGGTTAGGGTATGTCAGTGGATATTAAAAAGGATCAGGGTAGGTCACTGGATGTGCGATGGGGTAAGGGTGGATCAGTGGATGCTTAATGATGTCAGGGTGTCAGAGATGTGAGGGTGGATCAATAGGCCCCTAATGGGGGTCAGTGTATTAGGGTCAGGGTGGATCATTGGGTGTTTAATGGGGTCAGGGTGGGAAAATGGGTTTAAATGGAGTTATAGTCCAGTTATTTTATGATTTGACCCAAAACAAATGCAAAGAAACAATTAATGCAAAGAAAACAATACAAAAAATAAAAAAAATATGATATTAAATGTTACCAAAATCGACCTAGTGAAACATGTAGAAAAAAGGGGGGATTTGTACAGGGTAAAAATTAGAAGTGTTTCAAAGTAAAAGGATGTACCAGATGATTGGGCATACTGCCTAAGGTTTAAAGAACGGTTATAGTTTTTGCCCTTTTAGACAATAGGCACATAACAGTTCAAGGTCATTCCTGGGGTAAAATGACAGAATGTCGATTTTGAGCGAAGCGGCGTTTGTAAATTACACGGCCATTTCTTGCTCACGTGGTAGCCTATACGGCAGCTACACCAGTCTACCGCGACAGCTACGGCACAGTACCCACACTGGGCTAATTCGATGGCAGTAGCTGCAAGAAACGGGCTTCAAGTACACAGTATTAGGTATACAGTGATGTGGCTACTCTGCTGTACCTACCCCAATGTCTACCCCGTAGTTGCCCACTAGGTGGAGAGAAGGTGGATGTTGTGTAGACAGTACCGGAGTAGACGCAGCTACCACGTAGCTACTCCCCGGTAACTACGACGCCATTTTGAGAGTGGATGAAAATTTCATGAAATGAGGGCGCTGTACACGTGTTCTCTGTTTAGCATTTTTTTTTAGGAAAATCATTACGAAATTCAAATCGGGCATGATCAAAAACCCCCATATTCCTGCACAATTAATAAAAATGCAAATATGTGCCAAAAATATCTAAAAAACAAAATTGGCCATGAGAAATATCGCGCGCGCTGAGAGCCGGTGTAACCACTTAGCTACTCCACGACTGGGGAGACAGCCACTGTGTGTACACTATCCGTCTATGCGGCAAAAATACATGGAATCCTGGCCGGCGAGTGTATGTCTAGTGGGTCTATAATCCATGTCTACTCGGTGGTAGCTGTGTGGTAACTACCATGAAGAAATTGGCCGTGTAATTTTGTCACATACGTAATTGTAAATTGATTCTTTATTTGTACATTCTATATTATAATTACAGCGTTATTACTAGTGACCTCCCATAGCACCTGTATCCCTGAGTCACATTTTGCATTCCAATTATGCAACGAATAACATAGATGGTGCAACCAGTATATTATTGGCTTTTGTACTATTAGACAAACAATTTGACACCATTTTTGAAACGAACGGATATCTCTGAAATTTTACCCCCCCCCCCCATTGTGACCGACTGTGAACCTATTTTGGCTCATAACTATTGAACTACAACCTGCAGATAGGGCAAACTATACCACTTGAACATAACCTGCAAGTGGTTGGCTTGAAATCTGTGTATTAAAAGCAAGGCAGTACTTTTTATCTGATTCTGTAATTTCTATACGTGTGTATCAAAATTCCAACTTGAGATCAAAAAAGCCTTTCCACATGAATATCCCAGTAAGTGTAATATTGTGCACCATACCCTGTACAGTATGACCTCAAACACAAATATTATTGAGCTTTGTTTATTCTGTACTGGGGTAAACCACAATCAGCTGTTTTGTGTAGATTTTGAGTTGTCATGTCGGGAGACGGTATGACAAATTCCCTCAAATACATTTTTTTTTTTTCACTATTGGGTGTTTTTGCTCCTACATTAATGTGGAATTGTATGTAGTTATTTTTTATTTAAAAGCTAAAAAAAATGCATTTTCACATTTTTTTTTAATTCTCTGACATAATCGCTGCTTATCCCTTTAAAGGCTGACTCAGAGATTTCCTGATGAGGGCACACTCAATTTTCAAACAAACCAAGTTTTTCGCATATACATAATGCTTGTCCATATACTAATCACTGTGGGAAATAACTAAGCTCAAATCGAGGTCTTTCATATAGAAAATCACAACTTTGTTCTAAATTTCCGGATCCGGAATTTTTGTTATACACTGTATCCTATGGCACTGTGCATGTTCACTGCATGAAAACAGAAAATCCGATTCATCTCTAACTTTGGAATTAAGCATTTTAGGTGACTATCTTCAGTTCTAGATGATTATTTTTAATTACTACACAAAAAAAAAATATTTTGAAATCCCTGAGTCAGCATTTAAGGTTACACAGATTTCTCTCCACTTTCTCTCGGCAGGGACGGTTCAAAGGATATAAAGGTATAAGGGGTGGTATGTGGGTAGTGAATGGAACATAACCCACTCTAAGTGCTTACTAGCAGGCATTCGAATTAAGAGGAATGTGAAAAGCTGCGGTTATCCACGGACAACCAGATTGCATTTTTGTTGTCCGCCAAAAACTTTGGTCGGTCCATGTTTTGAAACAATTTCCATATACATGATATTGTTTTTTGGGTTGACCCCAGATCGAATGGAACTATTACATGGGCTTTTGCCTTATGCTTTTGCTGTTTAGGTCTGTAAATTGTAACAGCTAATCACAAAATAAAAGCAAAAAGGGCTTTCCCCATACCTGTTTTAGTAGCATAAACAATCTGGACTTGATTATTATTTCGAGATTATTGGAGCTGCGATTTTACGAAAGAAAATACTCCACTGCAGGAGTCCCACGGCTAGAGAATAACCGATATGATTAGTATTCTTGAAATCAGGCCAATTATGACCTTATCGGTATTTGATCGGTATTGACAAAATTCTCATTGTTTTACTGATTTTCTATACCAATTTAATTAATATCAAAGAGGTCCAATCTTGAATTATAATTGTTCCAAAACTAATGGCCAAATGGTGAAAATAAATCGAAACTGAAACAATCAGTTTATTATTTTATGTACACAAGAGTGTGTATGTTGTTCCTGACTTACAATTCAAACATTTTAGTGGTTTACCTAAATCAATCTGCTACTTTCTGGCAGCTTTTGGCTGTCAAAAACGATAATGCAAAAAAGTACACAGAAAAAAATCTGAATTGGAATGAACCGATTTTGAAATTTTAAAATCTGTAATCGGTATAACAGATATTAGGGTGATCGGTTAGACACTACCCAGGCTGTGTCGGGTTTTATGAATTGAGGCATATCAAAAGTGTTTAAGTGACTTTTGGTTCTAGATTTTATGGTTGTCCACCGGACAACTGTAGTATCATTTCTGGTAGTATGGCACTTGATTTGGTTGACGCTGCTTACTAGGTCATTCCCCTTGTAAGCACTTACAGTGGGTTATTCCATTCACTACCCACTGCAAGTGCTTACAAGGGGAATGACCTAGCGGTGAGTTAGCAAGGCAAAGTATCGCTGCCCATGTATCATTCCTGCAAAGAGGAGGTACAATTTAACCTGGAAAACCTGAAGTGCAAATAAATAGGGAAAAGTGGTACCACTTAAAGATGCAATTGCACTGCCATGATGAGACTGAGGAATTGATCATTTCAAAATGCAAGCAACTGGTGAGAACATAAAGAAAGGCTCCCTCATGCATGATTTTTGTGTCGCCTGTCCTAAGGCAGGAAGACACATAGGGATTACTTTGTCCACTGTAGTTGATGTCTGTTGATGATGTCTGTTGTTGATGTCTGTTGTTGTGAAAAAAGGGTTAACATTTCCCTGTAATATCCACATACTTTGGATTTAAACCAAAATTGGGTCACAGGTGCAACATGGCATCCCCCATTTGTTGATGAGGTCAAAGGTCACATACCGAGGTCAAAGGTCATGTGAGGTCAAGTTGCAAAATCGGCTGAAAATGTAAAATTGATCTCATTTGAAAAGTTGGAAGTTCAATTGGAACCAAACTTGAGTCACAGGTGCAACATGTGATCCCTCATTTGTTGATGAGGTCAAAGGTCACAACGAGGTCAAAGGTGATGTTAGGCCTGTCATTCACAAACCGCGACGGCAGGCGACACAAGCGGTCCGAGGACCGATGTATTTTTTTGAATGATTGCCAAATGTTGAGGGTGTATTGAGTCCATCCCACAATGCACCGGTTTGGGGAAATTTCACTTTAATAAGATCCCACAAAAATCCTATCCTTAACAAATAAAACCGGGACATAAACATTTTGACTTTTACACTTATTTTGACCCACAAAACACTAGTACCAGAGATGCAATTTTTCTGGAAATTTCCGGATTTTTGACCAAAAAAAAAAATATTCAATTTCTGAGATCAAAGTGTTAATGATAAAGGTAAAACTGCATAAAAAACCCAAGATTTAAGAGAAGGGGTCTTTTAGAGAAGGGGTCTTTTAGAGAAGGGGTCTTGTAACCCTAAAATCACCTAAGAAAATACATTCCCCAGAGCTTCACCGGATGCTACACTAAAATTTGGTCTTCCCGTCGGTTCAAATTTTGGATTTTCAGGCAATGGGACTATTCCTCTGTTACATCTCTGTAGTACTTAAGGAAATTTTAGCATGATAATGAAATGTTTTGTCATTCTTAAACTTCTTGAGCACTTTTTAATCCCTAAGTACTGACATGTGTTTTGTACGGTACAATATAGGCACATTGCAATGCATTATGGGATTGGCCCAAAACACCTTCTGGCCAAGAGAACAAAGTATTAGTTTTAGTTCCAGCCGTGTCTTGAGCAGTCAATAGAGACCACAGCAATGCTGTTATTTTAGCACTTTCAACTCGGTAGATTCTGTATTATAACACATAAGTCAGTGGCTTTTGAAATGGCCACAGGTCATTATCCAAATGAAGAGATTCTCTAATCGGGCATTAGCACAGAAGTTTTCAGCCCCCCCCCCCCAACACATTGGCCTCAGCGGGGCTCCAACCCTTTGGGTCATGAGTTAGTCGTTGTATCCACTGGACCATATGTGCCCTCACAAAACACATTGATAAACTAAATGATAAGTGCCATTTACGCGGACTCTGGATGTCGACTATTTCCCATGATGCATTGGGAAAAATTTGCATCTCCAAGGCAATTGTTGGTGGTGCACCGTATTGCGAATAGCGAAAATTAGGCCAAAAAAAATCAAAAAAATTGTTTGATTGTCCTCATCCGACCGACCCTAATTTTGGAAATCAGGAAAAAGTTTTTTTTTCTTTACTGTGCAAAAGAATACCGACCCTAATTTTGAAAAATTCCTAAAAAGGGTTTTTTTTTTCAATTTTTAACTTTATGAAATGTAAAAAAGATGTTTAAACAGTCTCTTAGCATGTTAGTTGGGTTTCATAATGTACAAAGATGCATTTTTGAGTAAGAATCAACTTGATTTTTAGTGTTTGATTAACTTATTTATACAAACAAACATGTTTCAATACAGTTTGCTATTGACATTTGAAAAAAAAGAAGTTTTTCCGACTGACCGACCCAACTCTAAAAGGTCATCCATGGACAATCAAACAATTTTTTTATTTGGCCTTATGATGACGAATCAATACAGAAAATGTACTTTAATAAAATTGTATTACCACTCACATAAATGGTATAACCTTAGTCGTGCAACGACTAAGGTCCTGTATTCTAGTCATTTCTTCTGATTCTTCTTTCCAATGCTCCTTAAAATTACTACTAGTACCAAATGGTTAACCCCATATCAACCAAAGTTGGTCAGAAGAACTGCTGACCCAAGCTTCATATGGGGTGTACTTAGATTGGGGTCAAAGGTCATGTAACCGGAAGTAGCCGCCATTTTTAGATTCCAAATTTGTTCACAAGAATCCTTAGACCATCCTTCATATAGGATGTACACAGATAAACGATCGGAGTTCATTAACATTCAAAATGGCGGCCATATCTAATTAATATGCAAAAATGCTATATCTCAAAAAAACGATAAGACTTGGATAGGTGATGTCTCTGCAAAAGTTGCGGATAGAGTTGAGACGAATCATATGACAGAATATTGGCTCCAAGGGTCATCTGTAAGATATGCAAGTGAGCTAATTAATATGCAAAAACACTATAACTCATCTACCAAATTAGGTATAAATGTCATATTTGGTCACAAGAACCACTGGATAAAGCTCTATTGTTCATGCTCACAACATGAGGTCAAGAGGTCAAATGGGGTCATCTATGGGTCAAATCTGAAAGGATTGAAGGATTGGTGTGTTTTTGAGCAGAAAATGTCCATAACATTTGCTACATCCTAATTTCAACACTAATTTTAAAAAGGCAGCCATGAATTTCCATTATTTGAAACATGCCCTTTGAAGAGAGTCAAACCACTTAACACGCTCGATCGCAATGAGATGATCGAATGATTTCTTGCCAGCGTAAAAATACAGAAATCTTTTCTGAGCGGACATGTGAAATAAGGATACAGATCTGTGCAAATCAATATCGAGGTTAGCAAAAAGGCCCCATCTGCAATAGATTCCACATGGTATATTGCAGGGTATTAATACGTAATAAGATACACACTGACAAATGGCAGCTATTGCAGATGAGGGCCTTCTTGCACTAAACCCTGGAATTGATGGTAGGATGATGTCTCCCACTGTATTATCAAACAAACACAAGAGGACTACAAAAACAGAAAACTTGTCTGATGTGGTAAATACAGGAGGCTGATACATAGACCCAGGTGGTAAAAAGATTCGGTGAAAAAATGACACGGTTTTGTACATTCAACAAGTAGAATAACATAACCCACATGTGACCTGTAAATGGAAAAATCAGAACGATGTATGAATGTGATGGAAGTAGATGATGATAATTAGAATAAGGTTAATCAATATGTGACTGTGATTAAAAATAAACAGTTGAGATTTGAAGTATGGTTGAAATAATGACTGTATTATTTGATAAGTAAGTAATCTCTATTGACATTCGAGTCCTGTGTCAATTTGATGCAAGCTAGTTAATAGGAGATGAAAAGGATAGTAATTTTATGGCCTTTTGTAATTATGATTATTACTCGGAGAGATTCTGTAAGTTATTATCAGTGAAGTAAAGATAACATTTGGAAAAAAAAGTAAAAATTTGAATTTGATTACACATAGATGGAAAAGAAAGGTAATTATTTTTGTGTAATGAACAAAACTCCAGCACTGTTACGTTTGAAATCGGGCGAAATCACGGCAGTCTTTAGCCTTATATTAAGGCGCCTACATGTTTTAGTTTGCTAGATAAGCATTTGAGAGCATGAAGAAAATTACATATTGTTGAAAATGTGCCTGTGCCACTTTAAGGTGCTTGTTCCGATTTTATGTGTATTGTGTTTCACTTGATATGAGAGCCTGGCACTGCACTACACCCCATCAAGTACAGTGGGGAAATAAACTTGCGTTTGATTGGTAGACGCAATAATGACTGCTGCAAAAGCCCCTATTCAATAATGTGCTAATAGTGATGTTAACACTTAAACACAGCAGTTTTTTGTTAGATTGGAATGAAATGAATTTGAGAGCTCAAATTTCAGGACGACAAGAGAAAAATACGGCACTGTCATCTGATATCAAAATCGTTACTACTTCCGAGTAAATCAGGGGGGGCCCAAAGACGGTCAGAACATGCACCTTTAAGGTCCTACAGGGTTTATGATTTGATATAAACACGTCTGTATTCTTCAAGGTCAAGAATATCATTTGAGAGCAATGGAAATGAGAAATTTCATAATTGTGAAATGTGCCCGTGCCGCCTTTAATATCGCCCTTTTATTTTGGAGGTAGACTTACAGGTGAAAGAAGATAATAATAGAGCCTTCGCACAATGATATTAAACTACCCAAAAAACAATAGTTGTGCTTGATCTATATACACACATCTAGTCCCCAAGCTGCTCTCTGTGACAAATCAAAGAGGGAAGAAGTAGTGATGTTCTTGTTCTTATTCGAGAAATTGAAACAAATTGTAGCTAGATGTGTTTGTCAATTGTCCCAGAAGATGGAAGCCCCTGGTCAAGTTGTCCACTGGGTCTGACTACAAGTGAACTAGGGCATGTATATGTTGAAGTCTGGGATTTATACGCCGGAGAATATCAAGCAGAGTTTTTCCAGGGAGTGTTTGGCAAGCTAGATGTGAATGCTCCAAATGTTAGTTGTATACTTGTATACCTTGTGCAAGGACCTCCAGTGATGTACTGGGATTTTTTGTGTGTATACTCCTTTATGCCGAAGTTCAAAAACACTAAGCAACACTAAGCTGAAGTCTGTGAAGAGAAGGTGATTGAGGTGATGTACCACCCAGTCTACTGACGTATAGCCTAATTTTATATTTTTCATGTTTACTTGTATAGCCTAATACATTTTTGGTTACTTTAAAAAAGGGCTATAATTTTTTTTTTATGTACTATGGCGGATACGATCTATACCTTCCACTTACACCAACCCTGGGAACCTGTTATAGATGTTTCCCATTGAAGATTTGAATAATTTAATTTATTTTTTTTGAGAGCACTTCAAAAAGTTGTCAGGAAGGCCATGCTAACATTTGCGGTCAGATTTGGGTATGCGTCGGGTCTGTTGGTTTATCTTTTGCAAGGGTGTGGTGCCATTGCGTGTTTGTTGTAGCGGGACAAGTCTATCGTAAACCTTTCATTTGAAAAATATGCGATTGTCCCCTAATATTCTTGCCCCTCAGTTTGCCCCTCCCCCAGCCAGAAGAAAAATGATGAATTTCGGGACCCAAATGGTTAAAAAATCAAAATTCACTTTTGCCATCTCCCCCTAAAAAATCACTTTTTCCCAAAAAAATTCCTTTCCCCTGCCATCACCCCCCCTGTAGAATACTCCCAATACCTCCCCCCTGTAGAATACCCCAATTCTGCTCGGCATAGCTCCTTGCAAATCTAGGAGAGAACCTTCAGACGAATCAAGCTCGCCAAGGAACAAGAAAATGTTGAGAACCTGGTAGGTCTAATTTCACACACCAAAACACCCTTTGAGGATCACGAGAAGTCCACGGAATCACTTTTGAACACAATCCATGACACGGGCCCTCGTCACAGTATCACTATCGATCATCTTGGATCAATCATTGACAGATGGTCGGAGCAAGGTCATCCTTACCCTTTGAACCTAAAGCAGTTGGTGGACAGCCCATCTAGCAAGCCCAGAGACTGTGACCGTGATTGGAAAACATGGGTCAACCTCAACAGACGCAGAAAACGGGCGTTGGTCGTACAAGAACTTCCTTCAACAAGATCGGAAATTAGAAACCATACCAAACTGTGATTGTGGGAGCCACAAACCATTAGCCACATATCATAGATGACTGTGAGGTTTACAAGTCCCCAAGAGGAATTCCAGGCATGATCAACCTGGATGATGATGAAACTATTCAGCTGGTAAAGATGAATCTTCCCACTGTGATGATTTTGGACTTGCACGAACCAACGAACGAACCCTTGACCCCCCCCTAATCGCAGAAGGTCGTCTGGCGCTTACCACTGACAGTGGTGTTCGTCTAGGTACCTGTTAACAAAATGATGCGGACAGCCCCGGCCAAAAAGCACCAAATTTTTTTGTACCTTCCGAAGGACATAAATAAAGAATTCAAGAAAGGGGAGCCAATATCGGAGAATTATGTAGGCAGCTAGGGGCGTTTTTCAAAAATGGCTGCCCAAAAATTACTCAAAAAATGGCCGTTTTATGGTTATGTGGTAACTAAGAGCACTAATTTAATTAAGTACATTAAAAGTTATTTCTAGTAATTGTAGTTATTGGAGGTCATGACCTATTCCATTGGCTTAGGAGGACTATCGTATGAGGGCGCGTTGTATTCAAAATGGCTGCCAAAAATTTCATACAATGAGGTACTGACACTAAATTAGTAGCATTGGCGACCAGATTTGAGTTGCACAAAAAATTTCAAACACACATACTGACACGCTGTTAATAAGCACCATTGAAACGAGTATTCCTTCATACCCTAAGGCAATGGGAAGAAAAACAGTCACAAAGTTCTGTAATTTCAGTTTGCTTTTTCGCACCCACACTTGCCACGCAACAACATTAACTCTACACAATGCACTTACAGTTCCACTGCAAGTTGCATGAAATGGAAGGGTAATCCAGAGGGGAGAATCCAAGTTTTTTCCCCTGCCTGTGTCCACCACCATCATCAGGTGATGGAGTGTGTTGCTTGGGAAATTTACTGGTGGTCCAGATTGACCAGCCCTGGTAGGTGACAGCTTATATGTTGTAGTTTAGAGCATCCTGGGTGGAGGAATGTCTTCCATGGACCTTGTTCTTTTGACAGAATAACCCCCTCCTTAATTGCCTCATTGATAGTCTCATAGGATACAAGCATTGTCATGAAGTACAATTACATAGCGCTCCAAAAGCCTTGAAATGAGCGGTGATTCCTGATCCACTGAAGCAAAAGGCTTGAGTCCTTTAATAGAAGCTTGGTTAACACAGGGTAAAACAATTCCAGGGCTTTCCCACACTGATTCTTCCCCTTTCGGAAAGGTTGATGTCATGTAGGTGCCAGAGCCCAGGGAAACAATGGAGAAATACAGGATGGGCTAGAGATCTGTTTTACCAAGAGCATTGAATATGTTATAATAACATGGGTAGGATGAAAACTGTTTGCCGGTACCAAAAGCAACCCAGATGTCTGCTGCTGGATTCAAATTAAGTAGAATGGTGCAGTCCAATGAGGATCACCAAAAATCAGTTCCAATTGCAGACTTGGCATGTAGTAGGAACATTTTCTAAGCTTTGTAGAGAAATTAGTAATCGTGTATCAGCTTCCAGTGACCGCACTTGGACATTTGGTGGTTGATACCTGTGCCGACTGCAGAAGTGCCAGATGTAATGAAGATCTCTTCCCAATTGGGCAATCAATGTGAAACCGTGTTAGAGGAGGAATGCAAAGGAGTTCTGCTTGTTAGTGGAGTCATGCAGAAAGTCTTTCAGTTTTCCTGGATATCTTATTGCGACCCTCAACTTTTCGGGGAGATGCCTCTCGCCTCGCTTTTCACGCGTTGGACTCTTGATTTACTGCTAGTGGTGTGTTGTAAGTATCCCAACAACACAACTCTGTTCAGAATTCTCTAGTGCATTAAGATGTGAGGCACAAAAGACATTGTAAGCAGATTTTGTTAAAGAAGATGTACTACTTTAACATCAAAGGTAGTTGGAGGATCATTCTGGTCCTTCTGCCTCAACTTCTTAAGAAAGATCAGATTTAACAGGTAGCGTATTCGCGCCATCAGATAATGATGGGGTATGGGTATTCTTGGTTCGAAAGAAGAATGCGCTCATATCACCCTTTCTATGTTGCAGCACGATATAGAGTGGGAGAAAAGAAAAGGGCAAACATCATCCCGAGCATGCAATCTTCTCGGTTGTTTGGTGCATTACTTCAAGGAATTTGATGATAGAGGGGAGAGAGTTTTTCATGATTTGGTGAAGAATAAACTGATGTACGCCGTCTACAATAAAGTCTTGCAGTAAATTGTTGTAGTGCTCCTTGCCCTAAATAAATTTGAGGGCGAACTGTTCTGACTGCAAACTCATTCCATAAACATGCGGGTTGTCCAAGGCAAGGAGTTCAGGTGGGTCATTCCTAAGAATGGATGCCCCATATCACTGATGCTGAGTCAAAGCTTAATACTTGTTGATGGAAAGTTTTCTGTGTAGAGAAACCTTCTTCATGATGTATCATCTCCTCTCCAGACAAACATGTATATTCGCTTTCAAACTCTTTAAGGAGCCGTGCTTGCTCCGGACCTGCTACCATCAGTTCATAAAAGCAGGATGGATTTTGAGTTTTTATGGACAATTGCACCATCAGAACCCTTGACTAGAACATTCTTTTGTTCGTGAGCCTGGTCTATCGGCATTGATGAGAACCTATTCAGTGTCTTGACAGTCCAGTTGCCATGATCTTCAAACTCACAAAGAATAGATGCGGGAAGGCTCTGCATGTCACAGAGGGGGTATTGGTAACCATGGGCATAGTTCTGGTGATCGAGAGCCAAAACAACATACAAACAATAGCCTTGAGTGCTTTGTCACATAAAAGGAAGTTTTGTTCACGATGAGCTCTGACAAAAAATGAGGCCCATGACCTTCATGTTGAGGATGGCGTCCTAATACTGAAATGTTGGAATCTTGGTAAGCATGTCTTGTCTCCATGAATCCTCACTTACAAGGACCTTAATGTCTGCATGAGTTGCATCCTTCTGTAGCTTAGATAAAGCCAGTGCACGGAATTAATGGCCGTGTTGTGTCTGGTTCTGGTAAGATGGAAGCTTAGGGTAGGGAAGGAGGTCTGTGTGCCTGTTGCAGCAAAACCACCGCATTTGTAATAGTGCTGTAGTCCACCAGAATATCTAACTAGTCTCCAAATTGTTTTCCACAGTTCCCCTGTCAATAGGAGACATCCAAACATTACATGTATTTGTCTCACAATTGTAGTAGTGCCAGTGCACTGAATGAATTGGCAAGGGCAAAAGAGGTGAACCATTGCAATACTGATATATGACTGGATTAAGAAATTCTGTAGTTTGGCGAGCATGGTTCATCCCTGTTTTTGACCATGGCTACTGTACAAAAAAGGGGGGCTGCTTTCTCACAGAAAAGTGGGTAAGAGCTGGTGAGGGCTTTCTCTTCCATGGAAGCGATTTTGTAGAGAAGCGTGGAAAGCTGGCCAAGCCACATTGTCACCTTTGTCTAGTTCCATTTATTCTAGTAGATGAATCGCCATGCTCACCCAATGCTTCTCTCTGATATGTGCTGCTGGTAGATGGATATCTACGATAGCAAGGATAGGTGGAGCCTCTGGAACGATACACTGGTTTTTGAGAAGGCCCAACCGCTTTGAACATGTATACTGGTCAGGTAGTGTTGTGTTAATCTGCATACTAGATGAAGGGAGGCGAGAGATTCTGGTTGCATCCTAATTAGCCATGGTAGGAGGCTGAAACACACTTGATTGCAGGCATATAAAGAATCTGTGGAGGTTAGTATTTGATGGATTGTGGTCTACGTGTATAGGACACAACAGTAAAAAACAACAGTCCATGACATAATGGAAGGACAAACAACACCCGTTTCCTCCAAAATCATGCAGACAGGCAGTAGCAAGATGGGGGTTCAACCTGCAGACCCCGAGCATAGCTTACACTGAGACCTTAGTCATAAAACTGATCAACACTCTTTGATCTTGTATGTGTATGAATATTATTTTCTATATAAAAAGGCGGGTGGCTCATCATGGTCTGTGGAATGACGAGGCATTGCTGCAGCTGATGATCTTTCCTAAAGTGAAAAGGATAAGTGGGAAGGAAAAATAGTGAGGACATGCCTGCGAATTCTAGTAACTTGTGGTTCCTTTAAATTGGCTCGAGTAACATCTGGAGTACAAGAGATCTAAGGGTTGACAGGCGTGACTCCTGTTGACACATAGAAGGAAAGGAACCATTGAAGTGGAAGCCATTGAAATTGAAGAGTCCTGCAAATATTTCTGGCGGCTTTAGCAAGGATAAGTGCATCACCTCTGTAATCACATGTGAAATGCCCCCTTAATAGATGCTGCCATTCCTGGGGAAAGAAAGTATATTGTTTTCCCATTCAGCTGTTCGTAATTAGCCCGCGGGAACGTTCCAATAATTGTTTTTGAAAAGGACCCTGTTGTTGATTCTTTTGATACGAGAGATCTTGCCCAAGTGATCTCTATAGTGATCCTTTGTGATCACAGGACTGTATGACCTGCAGCAACTATTATCACTATAATTACTTGCAGATAGCTCGGTATATGATCTTTAAAATGGACCCATTACTAAGCCACATTTTACATGATTTGGGCAGCCATTTTGAAAAAAGCGCCACCTCTAGAGATGATCCTTTGGACTCACACGTACTTGTATGACCTAAGTCAACTATTAGCGCTAAAATACTAAACAGATATAAGCTCGGTAAGACTCTTAAAAATCCATAATAAGCTATTTTACATGATTTTGGCCACCCACCTTTTGAAAAGCGCCTCTATCAAATGATCCTTGTGATTCACAGATAACTTGTGATGACCTCAGACAATATTATCACTATTAACTACTAACAGAATGAGCTTGCTAAGGACTCTTTTAAAATGACTCTTTCCACCCATATTTAGCCATTTTTAAATGATTTTGGCGGCCATTTTGAAAAATGCACTATATTAAATACAGAGTGCCCCGATATTTGGGCTCCCCTTCCAAAATTTGATAGTAAGGGCCTAAATGGGGAATGCCACAAAAAAATTGACGCTTTTGTCCGACCTGTCCGCATATCAATGAAAAAATTGTTGTTCACGGACATGACTATGGTACTTGGGACTGATTTGCCCAATTTGGCATGTTTGTGTCCAATACGTATATTTCAAATGTTATGGGCAGGGAAAACAAACCATTACATGCATTGTAAATTGAAACCATGGTCGAAATCAAATCAGCTATGTACAAAATGCCTGGCCCCAGTTTTTCAATTGCTAATCTTGAACTATCTGCTTTGCATGCTTGGTGAGCAACTTTATCGCTATATATCAGTCCAGCTTCCGAGGGTGGTTTGAATCAATCCATAATGCATTCCAACATGCCTATACTGTACGGTTGCACACATGTTAGTACTTAGGGATAGAAAGGTTCCAAAAGTTTCAGAACACAAGGACATTTCCTTAATCATGCAAAAATTCCCTAAAGTACTAACGCTTTGATGGGCTAAAATGAGCGTTTTTTAAATTAAAGCAGGGTTATTATAGATGTTTAAGAATATGATTTTTATTGGTCACAGGACCCTACCTGAGGTATATTTACCAAAACTGGTGCATTGTGGGATTGACTCAAAACAGCCTCTTGTCCAGCTTGAAGTACAAAGTAGCGAACGCGAGCCATATTACATTGTACCGACTTACAGCACGCGCGTAAGCAAAGCAAAAAATGGAGGGTAACTGTACAAGCTCTTGTACACCCCCATCTCATCACTTTATACATGAAGACCAGACAAAGCTATACTAACTTACAAATGGTTGGGAGGGGTTGTTATCATCATTCCCATTTTATGATTACAAACATGTGCTCCAACATAAAGAAAAGTGTTAACAATGACCTTAAAGGTTTTGTTAATCAATATGCTCTTGACCAGAATGTTGGTTATTTAGTGGATTGGCTGTAAAAACCTTCTTGTAGTTGGCTGTAGCAGGGGCTAGTAAGGGGGTCATAGTAGGAAGACATGTCTTCACATCATGGTGATCAGCTTGGATTATTAGACAAGACCACCCCTGCCACCCCACCCCCCCAGGTCTTTCTTGCTTTAAACAGATAAACTGAAGATACCACTGTCACAGTACTGCTGAACTTCATCACTCCAATTGCTTGCACTTGTTGATTTGATTGGCTAATACATCATAAACTCTCTGAACCTGTGTCAGGGTTTTGTATGTTTGTCTGTATGTATGTCTGTCCACACTTTTTGTAAACACTGTTTCTCTTAAAGGTGATGCATTCATGTTAACCCTGGGGGATGAGCAGGGGGGGGGGGTAGGGACATGCCAACCATAACAGCAACAGAACAGCATCAAACTTTCCGGCGTAACCCGACTGCTAGTCTTATTCAAAGACTTAAACGGTAGGAGGGCGCTCTACGCATATCGAACGGCCACACCACAGACTTGAATTAAGACTAGGCTAGGTCACGAATATTTAAATCTAAATGACCGTTATTGGAAATTACTCTATTTTGCAGCGGCGGTTAATCCACTAACCACGAAGGATTTTGAATCAATAACTTTTTCTTAAATTTAAATATCATGAAGTACTCAAAGGTAATTGAATGAAGGCTTAAAAGTTGATTTGGCAATGTTGACTGGGACGAGGCTGCCGTAGAATAGAAAATACACGTATTAGAATTCCATAAATGAACGTTTGGAAATCGCCAATGCCTCTCCCCCAAATCGAGCAGATGTGTCCGACCCCCTGGGAGATGGTGGATGATCATTGGGTGGGGACAATTTGAGGTCAAAGGTCATTTAGGGGGGGTATTGTATTGAAAAAAATAAATGCTTCCCCGGAAAGAAAAATTTAATTTAAAATTACTTTTTTGATATATATTTTAGTTGAACTTTGAGATAAATGCACTTGAAAGCATCATCACAAAGTTGCCTTTCACTTTTGCATCCGTAACACAGCATGTGAGAAGAGTTCAGCTTTGTAGCTGATTTCACTTTTTTTCATGTTTTTTACAGCGTCTACTTAATATCAGTTGTCAAAATGTGTCACCAATGTTCAAATTGTTTAACAATAAAGGACAATTTGATTAAGGTCAAACAGCTGTGCCCGACTTGCCCTTAAAATGTTGAATCTTTGAGTATCATCTGGGCTGGCAAAGCCGTATTACTCTATTCACACCACAAAGCATAACAAAAACTCAAGATCAGATTCATCCAAAATGTTTTTGAAATAATTCAGTATTATTGAAGCTTGGATGAATAGAATACATTGAAGCTGTCTGACATAGACTAATTACACCTTAAAGGAAAATATGTCACGATTTTTGTCAAGCTCAGTTTGACTTAAATTCATAAAAATATGTGTACATACATCACAAATTCCCGAAAAAATTATACAAGTGATGTAAAAATTAACCAAAATAGAGGCATTTAATTTTTGCTTTTTGACATACGAAGAAAACGGTTGGATTTTTCGCCACGGCTTCTTTGATCCAAAGCGCCCAACTCGTGAAGTCAAAGTGTGATGACCAAAACAGTCGTGTTGACTGAATATTGGTATTGCTGACACTGAATATTGATGGATTAATGAAAGTAATAATAAAATAGAAAAAAAAAGTACAGAATGACATATTTTGTTTCATTTCGTTGTGTTTAATTATATTGAAGTGGCAACACTGCGGATGATGGTCACAACGACGTAAATTATGGATGCATGGTCATCACTTTGACGGCACCATTTGCCTGCGATGTGGATTTGTCGAAATCGTTTCGGGTAAGCTATTGGGTGGAAATTAAAATTTTTAAAATTTTAAAATACTCAACAAATGTGGACAAGTTCAAATTATTTTGAGTTATATGAATCTATGTTACTTAAAGTTCAATCCATAACCAATTTCCAAATATTCAGAATAAGCATGAAATATTCCTTTAATGAAAATAGTTTCATCCATGACTTTGGGCCATTGTAATGCACTCCAGGATTTTTGAAGGACTAATCAGCCGCATATCCTTGTTTCGTTTGTTTAACCAATGATATTATTCTCCCTTTCCTCGGCAGTGAAGGAAATGGATTGTGTTGAAAGGGTTAAACATTGCTGTGTAGCTATTTTTTTTCATGAAGGAAAATGGATACTTCATACCCAAATGGATTTTTTTTCCCGAGAGATAAACATACTAAAACATGGTAAAAAAACTAGCAAAATTAAAAACATTGCGTGTGATTTCTGTGACAAACATGTTCTGCCCCCTAGACCTTAATTAAAGGCCCACAAGATTTCCAGAAGAAAGCGCCCCATTTTTTTTCCAACCGGGTTTTTTGCATATTTGGAAAATGCATCTCCAATGAATTAGACAACACCTGAAGTGAAAAACTGAATACGCCGGGTCTTTATGTAATAAGTATGATGATTTCGTACTTCTGTCGTTTTGGGGCACAACTCACAGAAAATCAAAGCACGTTCTATGGGGACAATTACGAACGATAGTCAGGCAAGTTCAAAACAAGGTTGCGGTTTTATTTTGTACTGTTTTGTCCAATAAACCTTCAACACGTTCTCGATAGGTGGTCTACATTTTCCGGATTTTCAAGTTGCAAGTTGAGGAGAAATTGTATCATCAAAAAAAAATCTCCGCCTGTCACTTTAAGCTGTGTTAGAAAACAAGGGAGTTACTATATGAAAATAAGTAACCATTATGCTTAATTCAATAAAAATCCTAATGAAGCTCGTATACCCAGGTGTTTTTTAAAGTTATAATTATTTTATTTTTGGGGTAAAAATTAATCAGTGTTGATTATTAATTATAAGCACCAAACCAGGAATTTGTCAATGTACCAATACTAAGAAACAGGTGCAGTCATAGTAACCACAATATTAAAACACTTTGTGCTCACAGACTACTTCAGAGGTTCATGATTAAAATTGGTCAATTGTAACATGAGAGAGCTGTTGGGCGTCATTAGTAAACACAAGATTTAAAAGGACAACTAATAGCATGAAAAAAATATTCAGACAGAATGAAAGGGACCCTTACTGAAATCACTTCCACAAATTTGAAAACAATTTGGCGTTGTTTACATTTTGTAAAAGGAGGAGTAAAACAAATATTGTTTTCTTTGTAAGCTTCATTTCTCAGCCAAGGATGCTGACATTACTGCCAGTATTTTATCTAACTTGAAAAGCATGCAGTCATCAGCTCACAGACCATTGCTATTGTATATGTGATAATCCTGGCTAATCCACCTTTCACTAGTCAAATACTACAAGCCTGAATTGAATGCTTTTGAATTGTGTCACAAAACATGCTATTTTGATACACGGTAAATTCTGACAGGGATGTCAACATCTTGATTTTCTGTGGCAGGAATTGCTACAAACTGCCACAAACTTTCTGTTTTTACTGTTTTTACAGAATGTAAACATCTAAATTGTTTTCAAATTTGTGGAAGTGGTTTCATTAAGGGTACATTTCATTATGTTTTATGAATCAAAATTCAGTGTAAGTACTTTGGTTTGTCCCTTTTTTTGAGCAAAAGTAAATGTGCAGTTATTAACCTAATTCATACATGACAGAAAAGAAAATTGCCTTAATTAGGGATAAAAAGTAGTTTTAAAATTGCCCACTAAGAAAATAAAACAGTCCTGTTTGACCTGTACGCATTCGGAAGCACATTATGCCGTCATGTGAGTGCAACAAAGTCGTAACTGACATTTTTGGCGAAATTGAGTTATTTATATAAAATGAAAAAGTAGATCATTACGCTTAATTGATATACATTTCAGGTGACAGTCTCAATTTATTGCAGAATTATTAAGCTAAATAGGCCTATTTAGGTGTAGGTACGACTTTGTTGCACTCAAAATTGAATTTCCCGTGTCGTGCAACAAAGTCGTAACTGGTAGATACGACTCTGTTGCACAACACGGGAAAAGCAGTATGTAGATACGACATTTTATTTTTTGTAAAACGATGGTTTTTAAAAAGGTGTATAATTAAAAAATCTCTTAAATATTTTGTGAAAGAGTAATTTCATTTTTTACCAAATTTATGCTAATTTATGCTAATTTCGGTACAAAAAACCTTAAAAAAATAAAAAAATGTACTTACGACCTTTTCCACTCAATATTACGCCCAGTACTTAATTATTTTACAAAAGTAAATGAATACGCATAATTTAACATATATTTCAAGTATAAGGCTCAATTTATTGCAGAGTTATTAGGCTAAATAGGCCTATTTAGGTGTAGATACGACTTTGTTGCACTCAAAATTGAATTTCCCGTGTCGTGCAACAAAGTCGTAACTGGTAGATACGACTTTGTTGCACGACACGGGAAATCATGTGTGTAGTTACGCCATTTTAATTAGCCAATTACTTCTTAATTAGTCGACTTAAGTGGGAAATGAAATATTTATAAGATATTTAAAAAAATACATTTTTATCTTGTGTAAGAATTATTTTCATTTGAAAAGTCACAAAAGAATGAAACACAAAAATGCTTCTCCTGTAAAATCATGAAAATGCAGATACGACTTTGTTGCACTCACATGACGATGCAGTACGTGGAGTGCAACTAAACATTTTCAATCCACTCACACTACATTCGCATATTTTTTTAACGGCTTCACTGATTTGCTGATGCAGTATATGCATGAATATGCAGAGAAGCTATATATGCATTTTGTACACTTGGCATTTGATAGAGTACCAAGGAAAGTGATGGAGTGGGCGATGAGGAAGAGAGGCATACCAGAAGTAATGGTTAGAGCAGTGATGAGTTTGTATGAAGGAGCAAAGACAAGAGTTAGAGTGGGGTTTGATTTGTCTGTGGAGTTTGAGGTGAAGATGGGTGTACATCAAGGTTCTCTACTTTCGCCATTGATTTATGCAATTGTACAGGATTGATGTAGTTAAGGAGAGTGCAAAAGAAGGTTTGATGAGTGAGATGTTGTATGTTAATGACTTGGTTTTAGTGTGGGAGACAATGGAGGGACTGAGGGAGAAGTTTTAGAAATGGAAGAAGGCTTTTGAGAGTAAGGGTTTGAAGGCAAACCTTGGGAAGACAAAAGTGCTGGTGAGTGGGGTGGAGAGGGAGGTGGTATAGTAAGTAAGGTAGACCCATGTGGTGTGTGTGGGAAGAGGGTAAAAGCAAATACAGTTGATGTGAGAAAATTGGGAAATGAATCCATGGGAGATGCACAAAGATGAAGAGAGTGACTCCAAGTTTGGCAAGAGATTTTAAGTGTGGGAGATGTGAGAAGGGTGCTGGAGGGATGGTGCAACAGGAGGAAAAGTTGTGTGATGAGGTGGAATCGGTGAAAGAATTCTAACTGACTTTAGCTGTCACAGGTGGCTGTGACAGCAAGAGTGAGGAATGGGTGGGTGAAGTTTAAGGAATGTGGGGAGTTGTTGCAAGGGAAAAGATATCCTTTGAAGATGAAAGCTATGGTGTATAAGAGTTATGCGAGATCAGTGATGCTGTATGGGAGCGAGACGTGGTGTCTGAGCGAAAATGAGATGGGAATTCTGAGGAGGAAAGAGAGAGCAATGATGAGAGTGATGTGAGGTGTGAAGTTGATGGATAGGATGAAGACTGAGGACTTGATGCAGATGTTGGGTTAGGAAGAAGCGGTGGACCGGTTGGTGAAGGCGAATATTGTACGTTGGTATGGGCACATGCTGTGGAAGGAGAACGGGCATGTTTTAAGAAGGGCCTTTGAGTTCGAGGTGGGTGGTTTGAAGAAGAGGGGACGTCCAAAGAAGACTTGGAAGAAGCAAGTGGAGGCGGAGAGTAGGAGGGTTGAGTTGAGGATGGAGGATGCATTGAATCGGGTGAAGCGGAAGGAAGGAGTAAGGGTGGTTGCTGCGAGTGTGAAGTGAATCCGGCCACCCTTGTTCGCGGGGACAAAACCAGATTTGAACTTTGGTTTTACTATTACTACTACTGTATGAATCACAAGTAACCCTTATCTAAACAACTTGCATGTCATATGATCCAAAAATCTTGTCAAAGTAATTGTAGTACTCCAGGATTGCATTGTAGTTATAAAATCATGGGTGTATCATGCAAAAAAAAAAGTTTGTCTCAGAAGAAATGTGAAAAATGTAAATGCAAAATGTGTTTTTTTTTTTTTTTTTTTAGAAAAATGTTAATGCAAATGCAGGATTTTTAAAAAATTATCGCAATTTTGGCCCACTTTTTTCAGCCACTTTGCGGCCGAATTTTCATTTTTTTCTGAAAAATTTTTCCCAAAAAAAATTTCCAAGTGAGCAAAAACCTAAAAAAATTATGTGCTAAAAGACTAATTTTAAATACAATGCACACAGTTTTCTGAGACAAACTTTTTTTTTCTTGGCCTAATACTAATTGCCATCCTGTATCATTTACTGCATACAAACAAGATGTATTTTCATAAGTGATTGAAGTATTACTTTAGAAATCAGTTAATGAATATGTTATTCATTGATATTTTCAAATAAACAAGATCTCCTACAGATGTTGACATTTGGAATTTAATCAATCTTATAATCTAAAGAACAATAGGCAATGATTAAAGTTGATGTGTTTTCCAGGACTTGAACATTTTTCTCTCAAATTTTGAAAATAATTACTCTGTTGTTCAATTAGACTGCCTATCTTGTATCGAAAAAGGAGAAAATGCATTCATCATTCATCAGAGATGATTAAAGCTCTGGAGAGTGTGGTGTTGATTGCAAATTGCAAGGGAAATAAGAGCTACTTTCATCCAAACAAATTTTCAATTTAGTAATTATCTATTAACGTCAGAGAAACAATGTATCATCTAAAACTAATGAATTTCTTTGAAGAGGTATATTTTTCATGCTGCATGTTCGGTTAACTCGTAACAATATCGCTTCATCTTGTGTACGATGTCAGGTGATGGCTGGTGTAGGCGTGGGTCATGGCTTCAATTTTGGTTGCTGTTTCAAAACACAATCAGTCATTTATTTTCAAATATAATATGTTCAGTTTTGGTCTTAAAGGGATAGGCAGCGATTTGCTAATGTGGAACATGGTATTTTTGTTACTGGCATGGATGTGCTAACATAACCTTCAAGTGGTTGGCTCAGAATCCACATATTAAAGCCAAAACAGTATATTTTATCTGATTTTGGACAATTGTATACTTTTCTGCCAGGTTTTGAATATTAATGAGCTTATTTGCATATTTTGAATACAATAAGATTACTTTTTCTGTTGGTCTAACTTCATCTGCAGATACTTAAAGGTGCGTGTTTCGATCACCTTTGGGATGGCCATATTTTTCTCATTGTCATCCTGAAATTTGAGCCCTCAAATCCATTTCATTCCAAAGATATAAACCAAAAACTGCTGAATTAATGGTTAACCATCAATATTAGCACAATATAGAATAGGACTTTGTGCTATGCATTATTGCTTTTACCATCAAAACTGCAAGTTTGTTTCCCACGGTACTTGATGTGCAAGTGCCAGGCTCTCATATCAATTAGAGAACGCAATAGACATAAATTGGAACAAGCACCTTTAAATTTATTTTCTTGCTGTTTTGCATTCAATAGGGGACCAGACTGTTAGAAAAATGATGGGGTTCAAATTTTCAGACTGCTTCCCCTTCTTCAAGGGGAAAAATGTTATAAGGATTAGAAAGCGTATATGTTTGCTTAGGTTCAAACATTTAGTTGAAGCACTATAGCCCCAAAATACTTCAAGGTCATCCAATTAGGGAAAATTTACCCAGTGCTCAGATTTTGTTGAAACTGGTGACAGGCTGTTTGTATTGTCTCATAGAATCTAAAAATGTATTATTTTACAGTGTGTGACATTTGGTTGGCTAATTACATAGCAAAATGTAACAAGAGTCTACATGGTCTATGAGGGGATCACAAAAACTTTCCCTGGATGTTGCAATGGTGATAACACCAAATGAATTACAATACATTTCTGTTTCAGTTTGACAAGAGGAATCATTTGACACCACTTTCAACAACATCGGAGCATTTACCCCCAAGGTGACCTTAACCATTATGGTGCTATACTGCTTTAACTATAGGTTAGAACCTAGGCAAATAATACTTTTTTTAATCCTTATAAGGAGACGGACACATTAGTGTACATTGAAACACAATTTGAAATGATTTTCAATTTTTCCATCTACTTACAACCCCCTCCCCTTGTGGGGTAAAAATGTTAACCCTAAATATAATTGCCTGCTGTTTCCACATATGTGCACACATTTTCATGATATTTGGTGACGGTGCTGTCTTCCACACAGAATGTCTTCCATCAGTTTTGCCAAGTACAGTGATGTGCTCCAATACAAGTGTTTATGCTGATGGGAAGAATAAAACTTGACAAAGAAAACAAATGCAGGTGTTCTTGTTTATTTCTCTTAAAAGCAATCTTGTATAACTCTGCAAATGCTTTATTAAAGGTGAAATAATTGGTTTAACCACTGTTAAGTTTTAGATGGCAACATGACATGGAAGTTAACAAATAAAAGGACCGACCTACCGACCCTCTAAATTTTTTACCTTTAAGGGGAAACAAACTTTTTTTTTGTTAGCCTTATTTTTTCTAATTCCTTGTGTGGCGGTGTCGCCCTTAATTATGTACCATGCAATTTGTATCGTATTTGCCTACTAATTGCACTCTTTTCGCAGAAAAACAATTAGAGTTTTTAGAGTTGATATGAAAAACAGAACCATTAACCAATTTTGTCTTGTCTCCCAAATTGGCAATTTTTGAAAACAATTTGCCTGTAATTTCTAGATGATATATTACGACAAATTTTCGGACTAATTTGTTACGGTCTTAAAGGGGGATGGCCCGATTTAAGGATATGAAGTTTTCATCTTGATAGATTGGCCTTCACTCCAAAACACCATCTGTAAAGTTTCGCGCCGATATTTCAATCCGTTTTGATGCGAGAGCTAAAAACGTGATTTTGTAAGCCCCATAGAACACTGTGTAAAATTAATATTGGTCGACCAAAATGGGGCACATTTTCGATCATAACTTCCAAATTTTTTTTTTTTTTTTTTTTTTTTTTTTGTTAGCCTTATTTTTTCTAATTCCTTGTGTGGCGGTGTCGCCCTTAATTATGTACCATGCAATTTGTATCGTATTTGCCTACTAATTGCACTCTTTTCGCAGAAAAAAAATTAGAGTTTTTAGAGTTGATATGAAAAACAGAACCATTAACCAATTTTGTCTTGTCTCCCAAATTGGCAATTTTTGAAAACAATTTGCCTGTAATTTCTAGATGATGTATTACGACAAATTTTCGGACTAATTTGTTACGGTCTTAAAGGGGGATGGCCCGATTTAAGGATATGAAGTTTTCATCTTGATAGATAGGCCTTCACTCCAAAACCCCATCTGTAAAGTTTCGCGCCGATATTTCAATCCGTTTTGATGGGAGAGCTAAAAACGTGATTTTGTAAGCCCCATAGAACACTGTGTAAAATTAATATTGGTCGACCAAAATGGGGCACATTTTCGATCATAACTTCCAAACCAAACATCCGTTGGCTCTGAGATTTCACAGGGTAAATGAGAAAAATAGTCGCCTTCTTCTGATAACAAAATGTTGACCACTTCCGGTAACTTATGGGGCTTCTGGGGACGAGGCTATTAGCGATCGGGCCATGGACCTTTAAGTAGAAAATTCACCTGGTAAAGTGCTTTTCTTAGGGGTAACCCCCCTCCCCGAGCACAATGGAAGTCGACTACCCTTGTGCATTTTAAGTGTTAACACAACCTCTGAAGCTAGACCCTGTCAGAATGATAAGTGCATTGGTGTACCTTTCATGATATCGTCCTAGGAGGTAATTTGGTTCCCTGTCTGTCGTATTCTGATATCGTCCTCGGAGGTAATTTGGTTCCCTGTCTATCGTATTCTATTTCCCCCGCAAACGGATGTTGTGGATTAGATTAAAATACAATTAAGATTTAGTTATGGCAAAAGTGCCCAGTGATTTGTGTAGGTTAACTGGTAATGGATTAATCTAAATTATAAAATTAACCTCATGAGCAATACGGACATTTATGGTAAATCGGAGTTCAAAATTGTGCAATTGTTTTCAAAAAATGTAAATTTTCATGACTGTATTAAGAGTCGGCATAAAAAAGCATTCAAATGAGTATAAACAAGTCTAGTCTTTATAGGTCATTTGAGAAGATATTTTAAAATCACTGACTTGTGTGTTATGTGTTAATAAAAACCAACACCGAATCTATCAGGGTTAAAAGCTTGTTGTGTGGGTGTGGAATTAACTTTATAGGATGTATGTGTGAAAAGTGTGACAAAAAGTTAAACAGAACTAAAGTTCAAATTATCTGTCTGGAGAGGAATAGACTTGTACCAAGGCCTCAAGGGCCAGACTTTGTTCTATTGTTTAGAGTCCTTGTACATGATGTTTTGTCTGAAAAGTCAAAATTTCCTTCCAAAGGGCCAAATTTGCATGAAGGAGCTTTCTAGTTTACCCTCTTTTTCCCACCATATTTGAAGGCATCTTTGACAAATTTAGACTAGGAGAGAGGTGTGTTAGATTTGGATGATTAATTTTGTAAATGAAGTGTTGACTTTACTCTGTTCTGTACAATTTGTTTTCATTTCCCCCTCACTGTGAAATATGAGGTATCCAGTGCTGCTATAGCCAAAAAATCTTTCTTTGGACATGCCCTAACTCTGTACCAAATATCAGATTTTTCAAATGCATGATCGCCCCACAATATGTCACAAATCTGCTTAGCTATTACTAATTAAGGAACTTTTACACATTTTCTACGAGATGCTTAGAGCTTCTTGTGATTATAATGAGGTTTGCCTACTCAGGTGACAATCTAACTGGTCTTTTTTTGTTTTTATGTATGAATGTTAGTTGCTTTTAGATGAATTTGGTAAATAATTAAAATTCCTTTTCTCTTAAATGTATTTGGTTCAATTTCTATTTCAACTAAATACAGGGGTGTGAAATCTCCTCTTTTAAGAGGATTTCCTAATTTTTGAAATTCTGTTAGTACCAACATTTTAGCTTTTTCTTTGATTTTCAGCCTGTTTTTAGCATTTTTTCTTTTTAACTCTTTTTTTCCTCCTGTCCCCTCTTTTTTGTCCATGGCTTCTCACACCCCTAAAAATAACCAATTTCAAATTTGGAGGCAAATTATTCCAGAGTTTGGATATCCGAAGTAAAAAATGTATGTCACAATGGCCAGTAAAACCATATATTTCGAGGGGTTAGTGCAAGAAGGCCCATCTGCAATAGCTGCCATTTGTCAGTTGTGTTTATATTATGTTTATACCTACCAAATCTAACACCTGGCAGCTATTGCTGATGGGGCCTTTTTGCCCTAAACCCTCTATTTGGTCTTTGTATGTTTGGCCACATCAGAAACCACCAATCTAAAGGACACATTTCTCAATCATAAAATTTTACTGAGGTTATGAATAAAGTACGACCTTCCGATTCTAACTTTTGATGATGTGAAGGGGAAACAAGAGAGTCAATTGTGTCATCAACCTTTTAAGTGACAGAAAACTAACAGTATCTTTTTATCAGCCTTAAAGGGACACTTGATCGGTTGTAGAACACCTATTGAGAACATTTCGAAGGTTTATTGGACAAACAAGTAAAAGAGAAAAACAAACACTGTTTTGAATTTTAAGTCATAGTATATATCATTGATTGAGCAGAGCCTCATCATATTTCTTAATAACTTAATTGCCTTTTTCTGAACTTCCACTACCACGCCCAATTCAACATCTCATTATGTTCAACTCAACACCTTGCTGTTTTTCCCCGGGCCCATTTGGTAATTAAAGCTATTCATCAGATTGCATGAACTTTCACTGATATGTAATTGGTAACTGATATTTTAATGAAACAGTAGCTGATAAAGTAATAGATTTTTCATTGTAACACAGGTAACGGATTGATTAGACATTGTTTAAAAACATCCTGTTTTCGTCAGAAAAAGACAATCAGTCAGTTTGTTATTTGCATGATTTTCTATTGTTTGCTCATTAAAGGAGTGCCCCACCCATAAGTTCAATGACTGCAACTCCTGTAGAAGGCCCATTTTATTGAAAGCCAAAGATAATAGTATTTCTTCAGTTTAATTATTGTTATTTGTACTAAGAAGCTTTGCAGCTAATTATCAGGCAAAAGAAAAGTCAATTAAAGGCTGACTCAGAGATTTTGAAGTTTATTTTTTATGTGTGTGTAGTAATTAAAATCAGTTGGCTAGAACTAAAGATAGTCACCTAAAATGCTCAATTCCAAAGTTTGAGCTGAATCGGATTTTTCATTTTGATGCAGTAAACATTCAGATTTATCATTTTGATGCAGTAAACATTTTATGTGTAGCATAACAGTACCATAGGATACTGTGTATAACAAAAATTCCGGATCCGGAATTTTAAAACAAACTTGTAAAGGACATCAATTTGCACTTAGCTATTTCACATAGTGATTTTTGTAGATTCAATTCATAGTGTCACTGGAGGAAAAGTTTTGGAGTGGCTGCATTCATTTCTTGTGTTTTTCTTTTCTTTTTTTTTTAATTTCCCTAATTTTT
This sequence comes from Ophioderma brevispina, assembly GCA_023653785.1. Lineage (NCBI taxonomy): Eukaryota > Metazoa > Echinodermata > Ophiuroidea > Amphilepidida > Ophiodermatidae > Ophioderma > Ophioderma brevispina. The sequence continues at coordinate 3,202 of JAMKCH010022720.1, read as the reverse complement.
GAAGTAATAATTATATCTAGCCAAGAAAGAAGGCCCTATGTAATCCGAACTTCATAAGTAATTCTATACCAAAATATCAAAATTTTCTCATTAGAATTTCATGTTAAAGTGTTTAATTTTTGAGAAATTGTGTAATTTCTTTAGGTGCTTATCAAAATTACGACTGGAGATCAAAAAAGTATTTCCCTGTGAATATCAGAGATTTTAAGTGTGATATTGTGCATCATGATCAATACAGTTTGACCTCAATCACAAACATTATTGATCTTTGGATTTTGGAGAAAAGTAGAAACACTTAAAACTTACAGTAGAAATACTAACTTCAAATCGAATGAGTATTTTTTTCACATGTTAAGATTGAAGGTGTAGTTCTACAAATATTAAAATTGGCATTTTATATTTCTAGAAAAAAAAATCATGCAATTATTGACAAGTACTAAATGCTTTTAATTTATCTTGGCTAGCACATAAAGAAATAAATAAAATAATATTTTATAGATCTTATAGATATCAATAACTTGTTAGCAATTTTTGACCATTTGGCCTATTGCCAAAATCAGTCCCTGTGCAAAGTCTATGGGAAGTTGACCATAAAAGTTGATATATCGTCAAATGCATTTTTTTAGACAAAATTTGAAAATTATCATGTCATGTTCCTTCGCATTACCCACATTTTCTTCAATTTCAATCAATATTAATTTCAGGACACAGTAGCTGATAAGAGCTGATTAATGGGTATAAAATTAATAGAGTTATGACGGGGATCGTCTAGAGGGGGTAGTTTACATGAAATCCATTGTCGTCCCGGGGTGTTTTTAAACAACACAAATTTTTCAAAACTATTAAATTTCTTTAATTTGCTCCATTGAGTGAGAATCTACGACCTTGGAAGATACAAATATTTCATGCAAAAGCAAAAAAATATAATACCATAAACATGTAGGAGCCCTAAGGTGAGGCTAAAGACATCCGTGTTTTTGGCCTATATCGTGGGCCTGCCTTTAACTTGTTATTATTCTAATCACAAGCTTGTATACTCATTGGTATTAAACCCACAAAGGTCCCACACAGGCTGGTCAACAGGTGAGGGGTGGATTCTGAGGGAATCAACTGCAGCATGTTTTTTTGTGTGTTTTAACAGCATGATCCACAGTCTACTGAACAGAACCCTGGGTGACTTTATTATAAAATCATTCTGTTTTGTCCATACGGAACTGATTGACTTAAATCTTTTAAGGCGAAGGGCTAGTATATACAAAGCTTTACAACCATTAAAAATCTCATTTTTGAGAAATTTTGAGGGAGCACTATTTTTCTAAATTTGGCCTGTATCCCTTTTGAATCTCTGTCCTGCTGTTTTTTAAATGAAACTGAAATAATAAAAATATTAAAAAATTTTTTATATTTTTTGTACAAATAAAATGTTTCTCTTTTTCTACAGGCCAATTTCCTTCATGGTAGTTACCACATAGCTACACCGAGTAGACATGGATTACCTAGACGTACACTCGCTGGCCAGGAATTTCATGTGGTTTTATTTGCTGCATAGACGTATAGTGTACACACAGTGGCTGTCTCCCCGTCATGGAGTAGCTACGTGGTTTCCAACCGGCTCTCAGTGCATGGCGTATTTCTCATGGCCAATTTTTGTTTTGTCTCGCCTGAAAACTTTGTTCGGCAGAGATTAGTAATCACTTTCTGTCCTCTCTTCTGTCTGTCTGTCATGCTGTCCTGTTTGCTCGCCGTCCGGTTCACCTGCTTGTGTCGATTTATCTGGATCCGAAGGGCTACGAATGGTGGAAGCTTGGGTGAAAAGAAGCGGTCATATTCTCGACCTATTAGATTTTGGGCGTAAAATATGCTATATCTAATGTGCATAATTTGACGAAAATTTGCCCGCAAGGCTTGTGTACAATTTTCAGGAAGTTTCCGTTAAGGCATATAATAATGTACTTGGTGGAGAGGGACGGGCTGGAAGAGTTCGCGCACTTGATTATATTTGGTTTAATTTCGGCAAATTGAGTATGCAAATGAGCTAATTAATATGCAAAATCGGCGTAATTGCTATAATTTTTTAAACAGTTCATCGGATACACCAAATTCCCTCACTGCATGAAATCCTACCATGGTGCGCATCCTTTTTGGGACAATTTGAAGTGTGTGATTATGCGGCTTAGGTATGCAAATGAGCTATTAAATATTGCTTATTACATGTATCTCCTGAAACAGTACTCGGATGGCAAAATTCCTTTGCTTTCGTGAAAGATACTATGCCATGCATCTTTTGTGTGAATCATATTGGGTCAAGTGGCATTTTGGGCATAAAATATGCTAACTAAGTGTCTAATTGCATAATTTAAGAAAAAAAAGCTTGTGTGCGAGTTATCTAGAGTTGTTCCGTAAGGCGTATAAATATGTAACTTGGTGTTCGAAAGGAAGCGGCTGAAGAGTTCTCGCCATTTATTAGATTTTGGTTCTATTTTCGGGCAATTAAGTATGCATGAACGGTAAATTAATACACAAAATTCCTCACTGCATGAGAGCCTATTATGTTGCACATCTTTTTTGCCCTTTGAAAGTAAGTGATATATGGCTGCTTAGGTATGTAAATGATCTAATAAAATGCATAATTGCTGTATCGCTGAAACGGTACATTAGTAGGCAAAATTTCTTCACTACATGAAGACTAGTCTGGCATTCTCGTTTGTGTGATCATATTAGGTCAAGTGCATGTGGGCCACTTAAAGGGGCTCATTTTGTGATGCAATTGACTCTTAACTATGTGTAATTGATGTATAGCTGAAACAGTACATTCGATATAACTATTTGTTGCGTTAAATGGAGCGGGTGGGGTGTTTTGGGAGGGGGTGGGTTGTTGCGGGGTGTTGGAGAGGGGTCGGGTGTTGTGGGGTGTTGGGGAGGAGTAGTGTGGTGCGTGGTGGTGTGTGGTGCTGGGGAAGGGGCTGGGGTATTGGGGAGTGTTGTGGATATTGGGGAGGGGTGTTGGGCGGGGCTAGGGGCATGCGGGTTGGTGGGGAGGGGTGGTGTTGGGCATTGGGATGGGCTGGAGGCATTGCGGGATGTTGTGGACGGGTGGGTGTTGGGAGGGGGTTGGGGTGTTGCTGAGTAACGGGGAGGGGGTTGGGTGTTTGCGGGGATTGGGTGTTGGGGATGGATGGGGTGTTGCAGGGGTTTTGGGAGG
>JAMKCH010022719.1:0-20122 GCA_023653785.1 Ophioderma brevispina | reverse complement strand
AGGTGCTTGAAATAAGTAGGATAGGAATAAGCGGAAATTGATATGTAGGGGGGGGAGATTCATTCCCCTCATTTTTCTGGGTCATGTTGGGTCAGGAATAAATTATACTAGTCATGTTCCGATCAAGGTTAAAAAAAAATCCTTCTCCTGCAAGATTGTAGTGTAGACTGCACTGCAATTTTGGAACAATAATATAGCACTACCACACATTACTTTCCAATTGCTGATAGGAGAATGTGCACCATATGACACCTACACTAGGGTTCATTTCAACAATACGGTACACCATCACCTCATGGATTCCTTTCTTTTTTGGTGTATTGAAGATTATCATGATAAATTGAAATCCTGAAAATTTGAGCCCTGTACCTCTTTTCGTTTTTCACGCTACAGCAATTTTAAGGGGTCCCTCAAAAACATGTACCGGTGTGAAATGCAATATTCAGAGGACTATAAGTAAAGAACTAAACCCCTCATATCCTTCAAACTTGCATTCTGGATTACTTTTTGCAGTCAGATTGCAAATATGTTAACAGAAAATGCACATTTGCCCCAATTTACAATTACCTTGGGTCAAAAATGGCTCAAAAAACACTCGGTGCGCATAAGTCAAAAAGTGAAGTAATTTAACTTCAAATTTGGGCTGGTGATAGTAATCTTAATACTACCCGTGTGTACAATCTTATCTTCTATCAGCTTCTTGGAAGAGATTAATAGCTGTCGTCAAAAAGCAAAAAGTCATTTGACCTTGACTTGGCCCCCCTAAAAACCCAATGTCAAACATTCTGCACCAAATTCTGCTTGAACTATGTTTGAGGGGGGTCCTTTCTTAATATTGTTGCAAAGATTTCATTGTGGTGTCCTAAGTGTCTTCCTTTAAGTATACTGGTCTTCAAAAAGCTCTACTTCATGTAATTCAGTTTTGAAAGAATCCCATTGAAACACACGGAACCTAACTTGGCAACTGGGTATTCACTTGCACAGTTCACTGTTTACTATACAATTCAATTAGGATAACGGTAATTAAATAGTATCAATTCCTCACCAACAACACCAAGCTGAAATTTGGTCCATACTAGATCAGGTGCTAATGAGGGTATAATATTTGATTTTCAATTTCTTGTTAGAGTTCTACAAGGTCAACTTGGATTCACAGTCTTAAAACTGAACTTGAATACCCCGGTTTGCAAACTGCAAAGTTCGATTCAATGGGAATTTTTTCGATATTATTTGACAGTTTAGATTCTTTGACGCCTGTTTACCTACATAAGGCAGGTTAACACCATTTGAAACTTTGCACACAAACTTCAGCAGGGGCCCCGCTTAACCATATTTCAGCATAATTTGGTGGCAAAATGTCTGACATTGATTTTTTAGGGGGGTCAAGTTCAAGGTGAAATTGGACTTTTTTGCTTTTTTGCGCAGTATACCTCTTCCATAAAGCGATATAAATACAAGATTTTCACAAGGGTAGTATCAAGATCAGCTATCACCAGCTCAATTGGATTGGAAGTTATATCACTTTTTACCGTTTGACTTCTGCCCCCCCCCCAAAAAAACAGTATGGTCTTAGTGGTTTTTTAGCCATTTCTGACCCCTGTAATTTTTAAATGGGGCAAGGCGTATTTTTTCTGTTCACATTTTGCAATCTGCAGCAAAGATAATCAAGAATGCCAATTTTGAAGGATCTGAGGGTTTGTAGTTCTTTCTTATAGCCCTCTGAATATTGAATTTCACACCGGTACATGGTTTTTGAGGTGACCCCCTCAAATTTTAAAATTGGCTGTAGGGTGAAAACAAAAAGAGGTACAGAGCTCAATTTTCAGGATTTCATTTTCCTCACTAATAGCTTTCATACACACAAAAAGAAAGAATCCATGAGGTGATGGTGTACTCGATTTGTTGAATTGGCATGGAATGACCCCCAGACCATTGGTATTTGAAGTAACATGTATAACAGTTGAAATATCATTTCACACCAAAACTCTACCTATATTCTTGATATTCAAAGGTTTAATCTCATGTGGGCTTATCTGTGATGAGGGGTCATTCATCCCACTCGAAGGCACGATGATATTTTAAACATGTAGTATGCATAGCTGTGTGCGACTGATAGGAACGTCCAAGTTTCAAACAGTTTTCCCTAGAGCAACCGTTCCACTCATCTTAACAGATCTTTCTACCAATGCCTTCTGCCGCATCTTAACAGTTCCTGTCTTTTTCTTCAGTTGTAGCCTCTGAGCCAAGACAGTGTTTTTGTAACTCTGAAGCAGCTGCTGGATGCCTGTTCCAGCTTCTGCAATTCTTCTGCTGATGGTACTAGCATGGCAGCTCCTTCCTGTTGACTCACTGAGGTGTCGCCTGCAGTGAGGAAATATGCACAAAGTCATCTCCCACTGAAGGGATTATGTATACACAAAAACATACATGAAGTTGTCACTAGAGGGAGGGGACTTTGTGTCAGACATAGTTACCAAGAAAAGCAAAAACACCTGGGCATACAATGCAGGTATTCTAATGACAGAGATGCCAATGGAGTTGGAAAAAAAATCTGAAAATCAAGGGAGGGGAGCGAAGCGACCGGAGTATCGCCCTAACGGCGGGTGTAGGGCCCGCCTTAAGGGCCCCTGTGGGTCCAGGGGAAACTCCTCGGTTGGGTTCAAGGGGGCGAATCCCTCGAAGCCAGAGGGTTTCTGCACATTTAGAACTACAGGAAAGGCCATTTATGAGAGTAAAATATCATTCCAAAGGATTAAAAATGAACTGTAAATGTGGAAGATTGTGGGGCTCAAGCCTTAGTCTGGCTGGGACCCGGACTCCCCAAATCATACTCACTACTCGTCAGCTTGGTTTGACAAATTCAAACTTTCGCATCAGGTATAGAGGCCAAGTAAACATAATGATTATTGAGACGAACACGCTTTTGGGGCTTTTCCTTTCATTTCTTCCTTATGGCATCAAGTGCTTAGCTACTACGCAGTTGCAAACCATGCAATCAGCCGTCAAATTGCAGCAATGGAGATCAAAATTTTGAAGACTTGCCGTCACTTAACACTGTTTACCAACAACCTACCCAATGAAGTTGTCTTCCTATGTAAACTTCAAAGTTTCGCCTTCTCTTGTGAGTAAACCTATTGAAACGTGTCCTTTACTTCGCGATGTCTTTTAAATTGTTTCAAGCTTTTAAATGCAATTTGCATTTCATTTTTGGTGCGCTTCATCGGTATTTTTCCGATAGAGCATGCTTGCATGCCAGGGTGACATTCTTTGCATTTAATGCTAGTCTCTTATACAAAATCGCGATGTATGCAAACCTATTTAATATACCGATGTTCCGATGTACTTTTGAATGCATCATAGTCTGAGAGATCAGATTATGAAAATAACAAGAATTCCCGTTAAAAATCTCAATCCACGATCCACAATAAAAAATCGGAAAATTACAAAAAATCTGAAAATAAGAAAAATCGGATTTTAAATAATAATCCCAGAAATGTAAAAAATTGGATTTCCTATTAAAATCGGAAGATTTGCATCTCTGAGTAAGGATTTTTTTGGTAAGGGGTACTTTCACTGCTATTGTTTATATTTGGCCAATAAAAGGTAAGGAAAATCCGCAAAGTAAAACTTGCAAGATCCCCCCTGGCGGGGAGCAACTGGCAGTGGAGCAAATTTCAAAATGATGTTCACCAATTAATATACACAAATAATGAGGACATTACATATGAACTTTGGCCAGTGGTTCTTCTGATCAAGTTGGCTGCAATTGGCCCAAGCGTCTTCCGCAGGAGATACAAAAACAGTCCACCTAACCAACAACTAAAAAAATGGAACACACACAGACGGACACACGACACCAACAGAGGAAAACGGCTATTGGTCAAGCCCCCATGTCCGTTAGGCTAGGGGGTTAAAGGTTGAAAAAGATTCGAGGTGCTTAATTTCAATTTCTGAGACACACTTTTCTTTCTTCTTCCTTGTCCTAGGTCTGACTTTAATTCTCATTTTAGCCTATAAAAAACATTGCAAATTCCAACTGTTCTCTTCAGCTGGACCTGACCGCTTGTTATTCACCTTGCACTCTTGACAGACATCAAATTCCATACTTTCTAAGGACTGCCAGTTGAGGATAACTCAAGGACAAATTGGACAAGCTGCCCATAGGTGTGATTACATACAAGTCAGCCCGGCATGAATCTGGTTCCTACTAAGATGCAATATTCCAATTTAATCATTACAAACATAATTTACAACCCTCCATATCTCCGCTTCTGAAAACTTATTGTATGCTCAAGTTGATAGTAGTTTACACAATGAGCTATCTTCAAAGCTCAAATAAGTGAACTGTATAAATACCTTAACTTCAAAAAATTGCACACATCATGCAGACTTGGTTCGGTTTCACCCCTGGGGTTTTGAACTCTACTTAACCATAACCAGAGCTAGATTTCATTTTAAGTAGTATTTTTCTTCTCCTCTACTCACTCTTTAATAACATTGTTTATACATAATTTGTATATTGACTCAAATACTGGAACTGACCATGGTTAGTTGCAACTTGGCTACATTACTTGCTAGTATTTGATTCAATATACCAAATTCTTATTACTACAGGATGACTGAAACATCATCATCATTTGTTGATACTCATCTCTTAGAGTAGGTATAATCTTTGAAATATGGCCAAACAAAGTAACTAGATCTTCCTTACCCAACATGTCTTTTGAGGATCGCGCGCATCGCGTATTTAAAAAATGCTTTGAGTCCGAGTGATTTAGCTGTCTCATCTTTGTTAAAAGCCGCTGCGAGTTTTTTCTAACCTTCATATTTGATCCGGCAACCCAGCAAAATACTTCATTTGGCACTATTTAATGATAAATGTTCACGGAACACGATGCTTTACCAGTTACACGCATTTTCAGATATGTGAACGGCTGGAAAGTCGTGCCGAGAGCAAGAATCTGCGGTATTAAACTCCACAAATTTATCGGAACTCCAATGGAAATACCGCATGGATGGTGTACGAAAAATGAACACGGACATGTGTAAATAAGCATGAAGTAAACGTCGTAAATTTAAAGCCTTACCATCGCACGTGGTTTTGTTTTGATTGAGCCTTGAGCCGAGTTTTGATAGCTACGATGGCGCGGCGCCGAAAGAAGTTGAGGGGTCGTACCATGGTCTTTACAAACATTACGGAAATAGAATTTAGATAATATTTTCGACAGGAAAGAAAGAATCGATAGACGGTACCACCTTTGTGGTCAAATTGTTCTGTAAACTATGCACGAAACATTTCAAAGAAATGAAGGTGCCGGGGAGGAGAAAGGTGTCGCCCGATTACAAGTAAGAACATACTGGACAATGACACACGTTGATGGATACGTTATTAAGCATCGTGAATCGCATTATTAATGAAACGTGAGCTTACTCCAAATTAGTTTTAAGTATTATGACTAAAAATATGGACTGACTGTTGCCGACTTAGGTTCACATTGTTACTGATATGTTTGACTGTTTCGTGCATGCCCAGTGTTACTCTCCTAGTCCTAAACTAGAGACCCTTTCAAAATGAAAAAAAAAAAACTTCCGATCGTGTTCGAGGTTCAAGGCGGGTGAATAATTTCTTTGAAAATTGATACACTTGAAGAATAAAACATTCTTCATCATGGTAATTTGATTAATTCTTGAGTGACAGTCTAATTATGTAACTTGTTACTAACTTTGATGGCAGTAATAAAACAATGCTTAGTGATACACCTGAATTGAAATGCATGGAGCTTTAAAATGAATGGTCCCCAACTCAGTTCCGTCCTGCCTTCGCTATGCCTCTCTATGCTTGTAAAAGTTGGTCTCCAGCCAGAATTTGGGAGCTTTTAAAAGCTCTTCTGCGCTGCCTCAAGAGGCCAAGATGAGCTTTTTAGGTCTCTGAAAATTTAAAAGACAAATGTTGCTCTTACCTGGCTGCGAGGAGTACCACCCTTCTCATGCTCAACATCTGCCTTCTCAACTTGATCCAAGAATGACATGATGTTCCTGTAAAAAGATGTGAGATACTCAATTTTTGTTCATATTTGATCAGTTCACAAGCCATACACCCTTTCCCACTCTCCACATAACATCTTACTGCAGACAGGCACCCTTAAATTTTTTAATCAACTTCAGATTCTGTGTCATGCTGGTATTACTATCACCAATGCCAAACACATCCGTGAATGGATAAGCTGGGAATGAAATGGTTTTAAAAAATCATACTTGAAATTTTCCCCAGTGTACTTGCATGTATTATGAAATGTTGCTTATGATGTAAAATTTAGGAGCACTGGCCTGAGTATATGGACTCTTTTAAAAAGACCAAAGACATTCCAGCGAGAAAGAAGGGGGAGAAACGCCCTCAATTTTTTTCGAACCCAGGTTTTTTGCAACTTGGCAGGGGAAAATTGCCCCCCTTACCAATGTCATTAGATCACATACGTAAATGGCCGAATACGCCTTTATGTAATTAAGATTGATATTTATCATTTTCTTTTCTTGTCCGTCACACACAATTCAAAGCATGGTTTCCTATAGAGACATTAGAATCGCAGGCAGTTCCAAACAAGGTTTGTGGTGTTCTCTTTCGTGCAGGTTGTCCAATAAAACTTCAAATTTTCTCGGTAGGTGTCTACCAACCAATCAAGTGCAATTTGAAAGAAAGTTGTTCCTCCAAACAAATTCCTCCCATCTCCTCCGGTCACTACTGTCAATTAAAAAACACCTACAGGCCCTATACAGATTTGTTATTGCCCATGCTAAAGAATTGTCTCTATTCTCAACAGTTTTCCACACAGATCTCTCATTTTGAAAATTCCTTCACTTTTCTCTGATCATTCCTGACCAAATAGCAAAAATTGGAAAATGGTCCTACAATTATCACTCTTATTTAATGCACTACTAAACAACTTACATGAACCACGGAGTATTTCAATGCATTTTCATTTCACAATTCTCAATCACCAATTTTTAAAATTCATCCATAGAGTTTTCCTCCCAAGTTCCTTCTTTCCTTCTCCCTTCCTTCATTTGTCCCCCACTTCCCTGACAACCTGGACATAGTACCATGCACTCACACCACACATACACACAAAGACACCTAATTGAAGTTTTAATGTTTCATGTGCATAAACAAGGTTTTCTGAGCATTTAGTTGACTTGAATTTTGACTAAAAAGTGTTTTAAAAAGTTGTTGAATACCCCGAATGTGAACAATTCTATTCCATAATGTGGACTTTGTTCCAAATGATAGGACCCATATTCAAATCTCATCACACCAATTGGGGGGTTCCTTATACTTCCTATAGACATTACTTTCTAAAACTACTAGACTATCTAACTAACTACTACTACCTTCCACATGTACATGTTTTGCTACTTTTTGGGAGCAAATTGCACAAACTTCAACTAAGATTAGCTACATCATAAACACTAAGTACCCCCTTACCCATCCCTGACCACAACTTTGAGTTATCCGCTGTCAGCAATGCATGGACACTAACCCTTAGTCTTTGCCGCAGGTTTAGCACCATCAGATTGCTTGGTTTTTGTTGCAAGGTTCTCATCTGATAGATACACCTATGTCTGTTCCTTGGCTGGAGACAAGCCACCGACCATGTTGCGTCACATCATCATTTGGTCTATCCGTGTCTTTAGCAAGTGATGGGACTTCCGATCATCTTCCTCCTTATCATCGAGTATTCCACTAAGGGAAACAGAAGTGAAAGCTATATAACTACATGTTAATTTGTCTGCTGAAGCCTAGGTTCAGAGTGGGGGAGACTGACTTAAACTTGTGTTAATTAGAGACTACAGGTATTGCTTTTTTTAAGCCTCGGCTGTGTAGCTATCGTGTCATACGCATGGCCAAGCATTATTTTAAGTAGAACAACAAGGTGCAGCCGATTGTTTTATTGCTAAATATCGGCGAGTAGCCCTGCATGATATGACAAGTGATTACACCGGGCAAGAGGCCTAAAAACATACCTTTATTCTCATTCTTTAACACTTCCTTCAATTAGGAGCTATGGTAAAATATAATAACTATATTATGGTAGATTTTATTCAAAAAGAACTACTCGAGTGGATGCTTTGTAAAATTGATCAGTCCGTGTTTAGTATGGCGCCTTCGATTGGGTGCGGAGCATGTGTAATGCTTGTCGCATTGATGCAAATGCACTGTCCCGAGCGATAAAATCGTCCATATCACCGGTTATGAACCAAAGAAAAGTGTTTAGAATGGAATTTGTAAATGCCCCTTTTTTGGTGATTTTCCTTCACAGGCAAGTTAGTTCCAGAACTCCTTTCTTTCTTAAGACTCCTGTACAGTGCTTAGTTTAAGAAAAAAAAATATTGGCTACCTGGTTATTGATGAAACGTGAAGTCCACAGGATTTATTAAATATGCACTGTATGATAATCATCCTCATCCTCATGGTTCAACCCAATCAACACTAAAGATTTTGTACATTAAAAACTTTTCGTATATCAATACTTTACATTCCGGACTTTGCATCCACATATTTTTACTTGCCTAAAACCCACAATTTGCAGGGGTACTCACATCCCTGTTCTATATTAATTTACAACCTCCAGTGGGCTGGTGTGTGCTAGAGTCTTATTTCACGTAATGCTTCACCCAGTAAATAACTTGAGAAACAGTTAAGTCCAGCCCCCACTGCAAATGAGGTGGTTTTTTTTTTTTGTGATCCCTCCCCTCCACTAAGTCTAAAAAAACCCTAAAAACTGAGAGAAATTGCGAGACCTCTGGGTTGCAAATCATGGTTGCTATCAATATTAAGTATAAAATCTTTAGGACTATCAAAAAAAAAAGGTTGTCTTGATAAGTTATTTTGATCCGTACAACCAAATTTTAACCATATTTCTTACAGGGAACACCTGACTGAAAAAGTGCTCTGACCTCCAGAGTCCATGTGCATGCTGGTCTTCCCGGTCCAGTAGCTCGAAAAATTTTGGGGATAACTACCCTAATTTCATGATTGATTTGGGTCGGAGATAAGATGACCTTACACGCATAATGTTATCTTTAAGGTCCTGAGATGTTCCATGGATGAGAAAGTGACGTTTTCATCTCGGCCATTTTTTACAGGAATGAATGGGAGAAGCATTTAGTGGTGTGAAACCACAACAATCAAACAACAAATCTAAAATCACATGAACCTTTTGGACCATTTTGAGCACTTCAGGCAACTAACTCACTATCTTAAATATAAGAATAAATCTGTCAGTTTCAATTCGCATGCTCAGAGGGTCTCAATATAAGAATTAGCAGTTCCTAACTATTAAGGTGGCCCAACACATGTTTTGTCAGAATAATGCAATTAAGCTCATTAGTATTCATTAATATGCAGATATCTAGAATGCATTATGGTCTACCACCCCCCGAGATAAAAGTTCATGGGTTTGTTGCCTTTTTTTTTTTATGGTACTGGGTTAATGATATCACAGACTACAGACATACCGACACTTGATAACACAAGCCATCCGCTAAAACTTATAACGGTTTTTTTGGATGGTTTAATTTTGATTTAATCATAATTAATATAATTTGTATTTTTAACGCGCACATATCCCCACGTAAAACGTGATCAAGGCGCTGTGCGGCTGCCATTAAGGCGCTCAGCACCCAGAGAAACCATAATACCAGAAACAGATTTATGCCAAGAATCTCGATTTTAGAAGCAGGAGTAAACCGTAGTAACCTGGAGAAACCTGCGGGAACGAGTATGGATCGAGAAACCAAATTCACATAAAGCCACCGAGAACAGAGCCCCTGCGGGAATCGACCCGAGACCTCATTGGTTGAAAGGCGAGGGAAGATACTCTGCGCCAACCTTCCTCCCATGTAGTTTAAAAAAAAAAAATCACAAGCTACTGCCGATATTTAGATCTGTCCTACACCATCTTGACACAACACAAGATACATCAATTCTTCACCGGCGGTCCCTTTGGCTTTTCTGGCTTTTCTTCCTAACCTGTGGTACACTAACAGGTTCTTCAAGGAGCTTGAGTGTATCCAGTAAAGAATTCATTCAGGGTTGTCTTATTGGCAGCAGCAACTCACTGTCCATCGCCATTAGCCTCCATTATCACCTTCTGTCCTCTGGGTTGTGGAACCTTGTGTCCTGAATGTGGATTGATCCCTGTAATAGATGGATTTGGATTGGGGAAACATATGAGAATCTCCACTCATATATTACCAGTTTTTTGCATATTATCGATTTGCCTTTTCACCTTCTTTGCAGCAAGAGACAAAATTTTAATTTTCTCCTCGCGTCCTTTCCCCTTTCCTCCCTCCTCTTCTTTCCCCGCAATCTACCTCTTCCTTCCCTTACCCCCACTCTCGGCTCTCGCTCTTTCCTCTCTTTCTCCTCTTCCTTCCTCCTTCACTCGTCCTTCTCCATCGGCCACTCTTCTTATCCCCTTCCTCGTTCTTCTCCTCTTCTTCTCCTCCCCTTCTCCATCTCCTTCCTCTCTCCTCCCCTCATTCCCCCTCTCTCCCCTCTTCCTCCTCCTCTCTCTCTTGAAGTGTACTCATAATTGAAGCGTTATATCGTAAGAGTTCCACCTTGCATATGGACATCATGTATTGGGAACAACCGAATTTGTTGGGAAAAGTCACATGTCCCTAATTCTTCTGATTGCCACCCACTTAACTGGCAAACAAGCTTTTAAGTTTTTATATTTGGATCTGAATCTCAGATTCCCTACCATTCATCTTTGAATTTCTTATTTTTTAAGGGTGGCTGAGTACAACCAACTTGAATTTTAGTCTATGCACGTTTGTTGTTTCCTTAGAGGAAAAAAAAAACAATTAAAATGGAATGGCCTCATTCTATCAAATGGGACTTTTTCTGTTACTGCCACATATGACGCCCTAAAGAGTTAGGATCCAGTTGTGTTTCCCACTTGTCTCTTCTATTTTTAAATGGGAAATTTGAATGTATATTTTTCGGATGGTATCACAGGTCTTCATATGCACAGCAACAGCTGTTTGACCCATGAAAATCGTCTCTTATTTCAAGAACAATTTAACATGACAACACAATTTTGACAACTGTATATTAGTAGGGACATGCACGAGCTAACGTACAAAAATCACAAAAATATAGACCTACAAAGGTCAGCTTGTATGTTTATAGCCCCTCATGTAGAAAGATGTGGTAAACCCTAGTATTTTTAAGAAAAATTATATTTGCCCGCAATAAAAATTTTGTAACAATTTACGCAGGATGAAGTCAGTGGTATAAATAATTCAAATTAGTTATCACAAGTTGTGGTTGCCGTTGATATTTTTGTTTTTATTCTGGTTTTGCATAATAAATGAGCCTTACAAACAGCTGTGATAGGATGACCGGATTTTGTTAAATATTTAATATCTTCTAACAAGCATCTTATTTTTTAAACTTGCACACTTACTGAAAATATCTAATCCACTTTGCGTCCCCACACTACTAGCCGTCCCAGGTCTCTGCAAAAGCCCTTGTACACCATCAGCCTCTGCTGCCGGCCATGCCCTCACTTGCTCCATTGACGACTGAGCAGTGTTCTCAGACATACTCCCCGTGCGCCTTCCTAGCGTTACTTTTCTGGTTGTTGTTATTGCTTAAAAAATGGAGCTTCGTGGCCTTCCCTTGTTTCCTGGTTTCTTGGTGAGTTTGCCGCTGGCTTGCAAGAAACGAATCTCCTCTTCTGCTTTCCTTGATTTCTTTTTGTTCTCCTCCTCTCGCTTCTTTTGAACTCCTGGTCCAATTGACAAAATATAAACACATGCGTTTAATGTAAATGTTAGCTTTACTATACATGATAAGGCCAATAAAAAACGAAAGTTTGTTTCAACTTCCCACTTGCATAGATGTAAAAAATCCATTACATGCAATCTTTTTATTAAAGGTTTTCAGAGATTTGTTTTAAAACTGACATGATAAAAAGAAGAAAAACTTGGCTCTGAATTGGTTTAAAAAGGTCAAGGGGGGTGAAATGCATTCAAAACCAGTAGTCCGTGCTGGGCGCTGATATTTTGAATATTGCACGGAATAATTTATCAGTTGGGTGCTGGTATACACAACATAATGTCAATTCGATACAAAAATCCACCAAAATACCAGTTTGTGGATGTTGGGTGCTATTGGGTGGTTAAATTTGTCCTACCCATGGCCACACAACAATGAATGACACATCAGTCGTCTTGATTTAAAATAAACCGCCTTCAATGAATAAATCTTTTCACCTAAGCGCGCATTTGCACTATAAGGAAAAAAGAGTATCTGATCCAGGTGCACTATTATCACCTGGCCCACCTCTAAAACATACATTAATTTGTATCACTACAGATTACGTCGATATGCAAAGGCGGCACCACAGTATGGAAGAAGCGGAGGCAGCCATTGCTTTTCTATTGTTGCGTACTATATGTTTTCTTGGTGGTCGGCAAAAACATGCAGGACGGTGAATTTCTAAAGATGAGTTAACGTTTTGCCTCTCTATCTATATAGAAACCTCTTGAAAAAAAAGTGGTGTCTAAAAATGCAAGAAAAAAGTTATCTCTGCATAGAACATAGCTTTTTTTACTTTAAAAAAATGCATAGAGGCTAAGGGTTGAGCTAAATGATGAAACTGAAAAAAAAATCTTTTTTTTTTGCTCATAGCAGACTTAACAGTGATCAATTACATTAAATTGGTCATCCAAAGTATCTCTGATGTGAAAAATAATTTGTGAACCTTCTACTATAATTGATCATGTAGAACTCGTCATATAGTCTTGTCCAGTTTTCTGAAATCTATTAACCACAATCCAGTCTTCTGCAGCAACCTAAGAAAACTGATACACTCCATAATAATATCTTCAGTGAACTTTCTGCATATACAATTAACAGAGATGTAACAGAGGAGTGTTCATCTGACGGCCAAGGTCAAATTTAGCGTATCATCCACTGGAGCTCCGCGGGGAACCATACTTTTTACGCGATTGTAAGGTACACGACCCCCTTCTCCAAAATAATTTGGTACTTAAAACTTGGTTTTTGCTGCAGTCTACCTTATCAATTGAAAAATTTTATCTCAGAAATTGAAAAAAAAAAAAGTAAAAAAAAAATCCTATTCTTTACAAATAAAAACCCTTACTACACTCATTTTAGCCACAAAGCTATAGTACTTAGTGCCAATTTTTATCATGATCTTGAAAGTCTCATGGTCTTTAAACTTCTCGAACAATTTTATCCACTCAAGTACTGACATGTGTGTAGTACAGTACAATATAGGGAACATTGAATGCATTATGGGATTGCGTTAAAACAACCTCTGAGTTTTTACCTATGTGATTACCTCAATGGCTGCCTGCCTCGCATGTGGAGTCTACTCCCTAGTCCTCTTCCGTCCATATTTTTTTTTGTCCCCCTCCTATGTTCAACATCAATTTCCCTTGCTTCCCTCTCTAGTATAAGTTCCCTCTCCCATTCCTCTTGGATTCAATATCCTCCTTATCTCGCTATCGCCATCTTTCCTCCTCTTACTATTCTCTATACCACCTCTGGATCTTGGTTTGCGCTGAGTTCACTGATTTATGTATCCTCTGCTGCCGAGTTCCTCAGAGGATTTTGCTCTACTGGGTGCACACGTGGGGTTGGGGAATCCAAAGGAATGTCTTGGAGTGAATTTCCCCCCCATTCCTGGGTTGACAGTAGTCCAATCTATTGCTATGTGTTTTTGGCGACCACTAGTCTGTTGGTGAAGGCATGAAATTGTTTTAGACGAAGATGTGACAAAGTCAACTCTCCACTAAACAGAGAGGTTATCCTGATTGACAATTTCAGCACCAGAGGGTTCTAAGGAAGAATCGGCTTCTTGCCTGTATGTGACTTGATTATTCCTGTTATTTAGTCGTAGGTTTGGGGTTAGCTTTCTATGCTGTTGATGCCTATGCTTGTGAATCGTGGTGTGGTGTCCTTGGTGTACACTATTCAGTGTGAAGGAGTCTATAGTGCTAGTGCTTCGTGCACCTTGGATGGGATTGGGAATGCTCTACCAGATGGCTGCAGCAAACAGGAGAAAAAATTAATGAAACAGTTAAACAAAATCAACGTACGAAATCAGTTTCTGCTCCATGTGGTCCAATTTTTCATATGAAGTTTATTCCTTCACATTATACAAATATGACTGCTATGAGGGGCATGGTTGAAACTATAGGCCCCAAGGTGATCGAAACCATAACTATGCCCCGAGGCGTAAGCCGAGGGCATAGTATGGTTCGAGTAACCGAGTGACCTCTAGTTCAACCATGCCCCGAATAAAAAGCAGGCCAATATGGTTTTATATACCGAATATATAGATTTCTGTCATATGATGGTTAAAGAAATATAAGACAATATTCTCTTAACATAGGCCTAATATGTGAGCCATGGTTTAAGTAACAATTTTGTTAAACGTACCGATATAGTTCTCCAGGATCCAACTTCCAAGTGTTCCAATATAAACAATCCAAAATTAACAGCAAAGCGAACAGTAACAAATTCCAAAAGTCCACTTCTTCAATTCCAATGCCAACATTTTTAAAAAGTCCGACAGGAAAGAAGGAAAATAAACATCTTCAAATTGCTTTGTAATTCAACTGTTTTGATGCAGAGAAACACAAGTCGCAAGGACAACATAACACATATACAAAGTTTTTGGCCGTTTCTACGTGTTGTAGATATTTACCACTCAGTGCTGGAAGTTGAATGTGGTTGGTTTCGTTTGTTTTCTGCCATTTGGCGCTGTGTGTGATGTTCACAGGCACTGTCACGGTGCCAGGAGAATTTGTTATGTCTGCAGTATCAGCTCAATGTCAGCAAGTTCCTTATCGTATTCACTAATATTGTTAGCAGCAGAGTGTAGAAGGAATTCTGCAGGAGGTGCTTTTCTGAGTCACGATTAAATGGGTGAGCATGATATTGCTTGACACATTTCTTCCTTCTTGTGCCTCACTGGTCCTAGCATAGTATTTATGCTTGATTCTGAGTGGTGCCCAGCACTGCATTGATGTTGCGATCTTTGAATTCCAGCTTGATTCAAGTAGTGCAGCTAGTCGCCCGTAGGCAATGATTTGTGTACAACCGTGTACCAGCTCTTGATGAATACGGATTTATCTTGTTCCGAGGTATTCTTCCCGAGAGGAACATTACATTACAATACCACGGGCCTGACTTGGATGTACTTCCATAGGCGACGCCCGGTTTGCCAAAACCACTGGCATTCTGGATGAAGCTTTTCCACATAGAACAGGAAAGACGAAAAAGGGCAACGGGACCTACGGTTTGCATCATAATACCTCCTTGACTTTGCTCGTTGTCTTCCCCACGATTTACCCTGCTCATGAATTCAAATTTTTCACGCGTCATGTCTCGTAGTTCTCCCTGCCACGATTGCAAAAGATACAGCGATATATCCAGGAACACCTTTGTCCTGTAGACCTTGTGGATCAATCAAATCCAGTGAACTTGAATTAAGGCCATGTCTTTTGGCGATATGGGATTCTTGTTGCTTTAAACCCCTTACCTTGCTGTTTCAGGGTTGCTGAGAAAATTTTTGAAAACTCGTGAAGAATTAGCAAAATCTTCATGACCTATGATATCAAATTTCCTTGTGTTGAGGAGGGTGACGTGGAGTCCAAAACGGACGCCACATCGACTTTTTGCTTACTACAAACAGTGCCATTTTTCTGTCGCAAGTGCGTAGGAATTTTCCGAGCAAGTCAGCGAACTCCCGAATCGGCAACCTTCACGGCCTGCAGATTGGACGTCACAGCCTGTCAATAATCCTCGAATATCTCACGGCGTTTTTTACCTGCCGTTTGGTATTAGCCACTATCAGCTGCGTTGCTATGATTCCTTTAAGCTTCGTCATATAACAAGCTTAAAGCGGGATGCGATTCAGCCATTTCGTCGGCCTTGTTCGGTGTTGTTGGTACGGGTTAGTCCAGCACTGTGGTGGGAAATGTATGAAACAAAAAAATTTCCTAAAAAGCGATCGTCTGATACACACACAGAAATTGTTAAACCCGGTGAGTTCGCGCGTATTCATCTCTTACACCAGCTCAATATGTACACTCATAAAAAGGATGAATAGTTTGTACGGCAGTCTTTAACGCTGGGAAGAGGTGTCCCAGGGTATAGGTCATGATGAATGAGATGCCCGCTCTCCCAGGGAATAGTTTCATTTTGGGTTCCAATTCTTGAAGCTAGTTGAATTATGCCTCCACTTTTAATCCAAATAAGATGACAGGGATCATATAGAGGTATTATAAAGAAGTTTACAAAAATCTGATTAACAAATTTTGTGTGATGGTCCAGCTGTTTGGATAGTTAAAAAGAAGCATAAATGTGCATGAATGGCCATAAGCAGTGTTTCGAAGCAGTTTTGCGACAAAATTTGGGGACGGTTTTGTTTCATAAACATCAAAAGCAAACATTCCTCTGGGGGCCTTAAATTTAGCTGGGGTTTTAGAAAAAAAATCTGTCTTCCTATACCAAAATCTCCAATTTAATGGGGTAAGTGGGGGAGGAGGGGAGGAGGTTGTCGATCGGGGTGACCCACGCCACACAATTTAGGGTTATGGTTTAGGGTTGTATTTCTTCACCACATAACCACACATTCCAATCAACACCCAATGTTTTCTATTCTGTCATACTTACAAGTGTGGCTACACAATTTATGATACAGACAAGTCGATTATTTAAGTTTTTTAAACACATGTACTTGTGTCCAAAAAACCTTATATATGCAAAATGTCAGAAAATTTTTGAAATTCCTACACCTCCCCTGCTAAAAACCATCAGTCCCTAAACTCCAATGCAGATTCTTTCCAGAGTTGGGCAGAACTTTTGGATTGAGTCGATTATGTAAAAATATGGATTAACTATGTGGGCATTCCCTTGCAAGACTGAACTGTTCGAAGACCGAATTACCTCATCGATAACTTTTTCCCATTAAAAGAATTTAGATTAAGTCGCAATTACAATTGATAGTTCGATAAGAGGAAAAAAACCCTCGATAAAATTAAATTTTGGACTCTTGTGTCCAAAACACCTATATATGCTAAAATGTCAGAAAATTTTTGAAATTCCCCATACCTCCCCTGCTTAAAACCATCAGTCCCTAAACGCCTCCAATGCCGATTCTTTCCAGAAGTGGGCAGAACTTTTGGATTGAGCGATTATGTAAAAATAGGATAGCTATGTTGGGCATCCCTTGCAAGACCAACTGTTCGAGACCGAACTAATACCTCATCGATAACTCCATAATAAGAATTTAGATTAAGTCGCAATACCTATTGATAGTTGAGATAAGAGAGAGACCCGCGATCTAAGTGATGGGTATTTTCCTGGCAGTCATTCCTGGAAGATCTACGATTAATCCCTATTCATGTCGGCGAGCTTTATCATAATCAATCACCCGTCAATCAGTGCATATCAGCGATAACTTACTTGTAACTGCTCACACAGGAATCGCTCACAGTATAAATTAATTATTTCATCAAAATTCCAACTGAAGTTTCTATGTTTTTCTTTTTGTGAGAGGGCGTTTTATTTTTTTTTTTGGAGGATATGCGTTCTTTTTTGGGGGAGAGGATTGTTTTTTTTTCAAAAAACCCTCGATAAAATAAATTTTGGAATTGGGTCCCCAAAACACATAATATGCTACATGTCAGAAAAATTTGAAATTCCTCCATCCTCCCTGCCTAAAACCATCAGTCCCAAACTGCTCCAATGCAGATTATTTACAGAAGTTGGGGAGAACTTTTGATTGTAGAGAGATTATTGTTAAAAATATGGATTAATATGTTGGCATTCCCTGCAAGACCGAACTGTTCGAAGACCGAAATAATTACCCATCGATAACTCCCATTAATAAGAATTTAGATTAAGTCGCCAATTACTATTGATAGTACAGATAAGAGAGAGACCGCGATATAATTCGCATGGTGGGTATTTTACTGGACGATCTATTCCTGGAAATCTACCGATAAATCCCTATTATGTCGGCAGAAAAGCTTTTATCAATAATCAATCACCCGTTCAATTTCCGTGCTATCAGCATAAATTACTTGTAACTGCTAACACAGGAATCGCTCACAGTAAAAATAAATTATTTCATCAAATTCCAACTGTAAGTTTTCTAACTGTTTTTTCTTTTTGTGAGGGGAGGGGTTTTATTTTTTTTTGGAGGATATGCGTTTTTCTTTTTTTAAAAAACTTAAAAACATTGTTTTTTTTTTAAAAACACCTCGATAAAATTAAATTTTGGACTTGTGTCCAAAACAAACTTATATATGCTAACATGGTCAGAAAAATTTTGAAATCCTCCCTCCCTCCCCTGCGTAAACATCAGTCCCAAACTGCTCCATTCGATTCTTTCCAGAAGTTGGGCAGAACTTTTGGATGAGTTCCGATTATGTAAAAATATGGATTAACTATGTTGGGGGCATTCCTTCAAGACCGAACGTTTCGACGACCGCGAACTAATTCCTCATCGATAACTCCCATTAATAAGAATTTAGATTAAGTCGCAATTACCTATTGAGAGTTCAGATAAGGAGGAAAAAAAAACCTCGATAAAATTAAATTTTGGACTTGTGTCCAAAACCATTATATATGATAAATGTCAGAAATTTTGGAAATTCCTCCATCACTCCCCTGCTTTTCTTAAAACCATCAGCCCTATACCGCTCCAAGGCAGATTCTTTCCAGAAGTTGGCAGAACTTTTGGATTGAGTCGATTATGTAAAAATATGGATTAGCCGTGGGCATTTCCCTTGCAAGAACGAACTGTTCGAAGAACCGAACTAATTACCTCATCGATAACTCCCCATAATAAGAATTTAGATTAAGTCGCAATTACCTATTGATAGTTCAGATAAGAGGAGACCGCGATCAATTCGATGGGTATTTTCCGGACGATCTATTTCCTGGAAGAATCTACGATAATCCCTATCATGTCGGCGAGCTATCAATATCAATCACCCGTCAATCAGTGCATATCAGCGATAACTTTACGTAACTGCTCACACAGGAATCGCTCACAGTTATAAAATTAATATTTCTCAAATTCCAACTGTAAGTTATACTTGTTTTTCTTTTTGTGAGGAGGGTTTTTTTTTTTTTTTTTTTAAAAAACTAAAATTACATTCTCCAAGGATTGTTTTTTTTCTTTTGTTGGAAAGGAGGGGGGGTTTTTTCTTTTGTTTTGGTTAGGGAGAGGGGTTTCCGGTAGTTGGGACATTATTTCCAATCTTTCGCTCTCCATCAGTGCCTTCTACGTATTTATTCCGCAAATTTTCATACAACTTTCGGCACAGGAAGCCGGGTGATTTTCATGTCGTTTAGAACTGCTCCATGGGCCCGTACACATCACACGGAGGAAAACGTTCAGTGCTAAGCGGCACAATCAGATTTTGTATTAAACCCTGCCGAATTATACGCAATAGCAAGGTCTTAAATCCACTTGAAAGGATAACCCCTGGGGATTATACTTCGGTCTTATTACGTTCGGTCTTGCAGAGGGTCACCTTATTTTCAATGATTGCAATAACTGCTTCACAATGGGACCCACTGTGAAAGCTAAAGAGCTACTTAATAATTATAGCTCGTACCACAAATCTACCTTTTAACAAAGTGGAAGGTTACTCATTTTATGAGTATGAATCTACTAGGATTTCTTCTTACCAGATCTTCCCATCTATTCATGGTGGTGTTGTTTCTGGATTTTGCTGCTGTTGATCTATTCTTAAAACGGGGCTCTCGTTGACTGTGTCAAACAGGGCCAGGAAAAATCATCAGTTGCTGTGAAAAAAAAATAAACTAGTATCCTGAGACATGACACCAAGGCCTAATTAGGAATGGTGAGCCCTTAATGTGCCATTAAAGTGACCTTTGACCCTGTAAATTGACCAATTGATCACAAAAGTCATTAAATTTATTTTTAGTGTTAAACCGTTATGAGGAATGGTATCTTGAGTTTCAACTAAAGCCAAGAATGCCAGGGATTGACCTTTGAACACATCGATAAGTGGACCCCTGGGTCACGAATAGGGTTAA
>JAMKCH010022718.1:0-21014 GCA_023653785.1 Ophioderma brevispina | reverse complement strand
TAACATATTGTAGGTTTGAAACGAATGATCTGTATGTAAGGTTGATTTGGCTTAGGAGCAAAGAACTAGCCTTGCAAGCGGTAGGTTCGCGGTTCGAAATCAAGTCTTTCGAATTTCGGTTTATTTTCATTTGAAATTTAAAATTTAACCTATGGATCAAATAAAGCGCGTAACCCTATATGTAAACATAGTTTAACATGTTAAAATCCTTTTTTCTAGTTAACTTATTTTTCTAAAATGTATTTGGTTGTGGAATATTTTTTTTTTTTTAAATGTAATTTTCCAAAACTTGTTAAACACAAAATAATACCTTTGTACCGCGGACAGCACACTGGCATATTGCCCACATTTGGCCTGTTAAACCATGAATGTAGCGTCAACGCAAGGAAAGTATTGGCCTATGCTGAGTAAAGTGCCATTCCCTAAAATAGGCAGGGAGGAAGTGTAATTTGATCTCAGAGAACCATCTTATTGGTACCTATATTGTGTAACAAGTTTCGTTTCATATCATTTGTCTAATTAAAATGACAGGCAATTAAGTTAAGCATGAAAATCATCTTTCTAATAGTACAGTATCCATCTTAGCCCAAAGTGTTGGAACACTTTTATAGGCCTACTCAAACTGCCCCCCTCTCCCCCCTGGGACGAATTTGCATCCCTGAATTTGTTCTTGCCACCCAACAAGAACCACATTGTATTGGTGGGGATCGGGAGGGGTGCATGGATAGAAGAATGCTCCAAGCCTCCCCAACCAAGTTGACATGATTGCCTATATATCTCTTTAAGCGAAATACGGCAATAATCGGGGCAAAAAGAGCAGTCGTGTCCAACAATTTTGGCTAAAGATTGTAGCTGATACCAAGGTCACCGCCAGGTCCTAGGTGCCTCAACTGGGTCCTCCCAGAATGGGGAGAACGCAGTCGGGGCGGCCTTGCCCGTTGACAACTTGGCCGCTAGGTCAAGAGCTATGGTTGGAGTACTCAGGAAGGAGTCGTAGTCCACTTCGGTAGTTCTCAACGACTTTGCGAAAGTTTTCACCGGGGTACGAAGATAGCTTCTAAGTGACCTCCCCGGGCGCTTCCACATAAGACCAACGTCTGTGTGAAGCGTCAAAGCCTGGACGCGTTCCGGAGGGAGATAGGGGAAGCCCAGATGGAGCTGTCCCTCTTCCGCACGCCCACCTTTCAAGGCAGGCCGAGACTCTCAGCCGCCATGCGCAGCACATGAGGGGTGCACTCGGGAAGAGAATCCACCTCCTCCTGCTCCGAAGCTGCCGCGGGCGTCGAAGGCTGCGAAGGAGTACCACCTAAGTGACTCTCCTCCGTGCCCGAGTCCACCCCGCCCGCGCTGTCCTCCGAAACAACGGAAGTCTGCGGCTGGTTGGAGTCCGGATAGACGGTGGCACAAACGAGCGGATGGAGTAAATGCGGAAGGCCAGGCGACGCACCTGGGCGTCGACACAGGCTCCCGCAGAACCCAGCCGACTGGCATAGGCTGGGCCGCAGGAGGCCATAAGGTTCGACTGCACCCAACCCGGCCCTGACGAGGGTACAGGCAGAGAAGGCGTGGGGACGACAACCCCAAGTCCCAGGCACGTAAGTCGAACGGTATGGGACGGTACACCGCCCTGCCCAGGCCCGTTACCAGGCTGTACCGCCGCCGCTTGAGTGGCTCCCATAAAGGAGACAACCTGCTGCAGCGGGGCAACTGCCCCGCTCGAAAGCGGGTCAGAACCAGCCCCGACAGCACCTGGTCCTGCGGCTGGGCAGCTGACGGCCGAGGCGCGTGTGTCTATAGCCCGGGAGACGCATGCCAGACTTGTCCCACCCAGCAGTACAGCCCGACTGGGGTGGGTAAGCCCCGTACTGGGATGCGCGGTAACCTGAACGGTATGCTGCGGCAGCGTACTGTGTTCCCGCAGAAGCAGGCCACGAAGCAGCCCCGCAGGAACGCCAGAAGGCAGGGGCACCCACCTGGTTACCCGCCATAGCTGACGCCGCCGCGGAGACAGGTCTGCCGGAAACCATCCCTAGTTACCGCAGCAGCCCGCGTAAGAGGCCTGAGCCGACCTAGTCAGCTGGGGCATCTGCGGAGCCCAGCCCAGCGGAGTCACCACGCGCTACCCAAAGCCCCGAAGGGCCCGGAGCGGCGTTGCGGCGCAAGCTAGGAGGCACTGCATGACTAGCAAGGCTAGTCACGCGGGGGTGCAAGTTTTTGGGTGGGGGAATCGTAGCCAACACCTGCGTCGTCCCCGCCAAGGATACCGAAGCCAAGCCCCAGGGTTTTTGTCGAAACATACTCCGAAGTAATGGCTACCGTGGTCGCGTTCGAAGTGCCCGAAGACACGGGACCGTAACCACGCCTAGGTTTGGGACAACAGCGGCGATGGTTTAGCCCGGCGACCTGGCATCACCATCACACCTCACCATACCTGGCGCCCGCAGCCGCCAACCCCCAGGGGGATTGGCGATCAGACCGCGCTTAGCCTGCACCGTAGCAGCCCCTAGGGCTGAACCTAGGCGGCCAGCGGCCGTGGCGCGCGAGAGGCGGCCCGAAGCCGCCCAGTCAGCATGCCGCAAAGTAGCGAAGCTACCCCCACCTTTGGGATCACCCATAGCAGCAGCGGCTGCCTTGGATGACCCCCGGACCTGAGCCCGACTACCACCCCCCCTCGCCTCGTGTAAGCAACACAGCGGCGTACCCAGGTTCAATGGCTGCCCATTGAACATCCGACAGTCCAATACAAAAGAGGCGCACCGGTCGTGCGGGAACATTGCCTGTGATCACACGAAGAGGATGGGATCCCACTGATGAATGGATGCGGGGCATCGTACGCAATTATGCGCCAGAATGACCGGGGAGTGTGATTTGCTAGATGGAATGCGTGCGCAATAAAAGCCGTACAGAAAATAACAAGCGTGCCGTGGAGGTCTCCCGGTACGCAAACGTCAGGACAAAAACCAACTCTGTAACTGAGTCCCAACGGTTAAAGAAATTTTTCAAACACAGTCTTTACATATTTTATTAAGTATACTACAAGCATATAATAAAATATACACACACCCACCCATACTAATTGATAGCAAGCAAGCCCGCTAACCAATAAACATAACAAACTCACACTAGTCAAAGGCATCCAAGCAGCAACACATGCGTCAATGGCCTGCCTTTGTTACCTTATTTTCCCGCCGACACAGATCACATTACCGCATCGGCAGCAAAAAAGGATACATAATAAGAGCTCTCCGGCGGTGTAAAAGTCTCCGGTTATTCCGTCCCCCCCCCACCCCCCCCCCCCCATAAAAACCCCCCCCGATTGAGCGCTAAAAATCCAGTATATAATGCAGTAATATATCCAGATAGTTTTGGTATAGTAGTAAGAGTATTCCGTTATGAGACGACAACTAGTCCAGTATCAAAAATTCAGTTATTTTTGGCTGCTAATGAACCGAGCTGCTGTAACAACTGTCCGATTTGTGTAAGGCTCCAAAACGGAATTGAGGAAGCGGAAAGTGGACGTGTGTGGTGTACGGGAGCTTCCGATTACAAATAAATTCATCATTTATTAAAAAAAATAAGGTATTTTGGGGCATTCCACTCTCAGAAGGGAAATGCATATGTG
Organism: Ophioderma brevispina; assembly: GCA_023653785.1. Lineage (NCBI taxonomy): Eukaryota > Metazoa > Echinodermata > Ophiuroidea > Amphilepidida > Ophiodermatidae > Ophioderma > Ophioderma brevispina. The sequence continues at coordinate 17,392 of JAMKCH010022718.1, read as the reverse complement.
TCAGTCAACATTGGTGTAAAGGCAATCAGTTCGTGTAGTTATGATTTATTTAATACTATTTTGCCGATTATATGGCTGTAAAGACATGTGAATCATACAAATAAAAAATAAAGTGGAACTGTACATGGACACTACAGTTGTTTTTTTTCCTTGTGGTGAAGTTTGTTTTGTGCCTTGAAAATAGACAGGGATATATTGTGTGGCACATATTGTGATTTCTAAAAATACCACGGTGCAAATTAAAAAAACAAAAAACCGATCACATAGTTTTTTTTCTAAGTCTTATTTTGTTACAAAAAAGCATAGGCACATAGCTTTAGCCAAAAGAATCTGAGACACACTTTTTTGGCCTTAGCTAACATTTGTGGAATACTGTTTAGGGTACGACCCCATGACATATCGACCACCTTCTACAACAAATCCAAAGTTGTAATCACCTTTGATACCTATGGAAAAGGGCCAAATATACTGAAGTCCATATTAAATATAACCAATCCCAGAGATTTAAAGCGTATCACTGATAGGTTGAACTAGTTTTGGGGAGACAATTTTAAACTTTAATTAGGTCCAATACAGAGACCTGCCATATGAGACGTGAGAGCTTGTGTAAGACTAACAACACTCTCTCTGTGGCTGGTGTCAAGACTAGTCTGCGAGAAGAACCCAGGTACTCATAGGGCCATATTCAACTCTGTGTCAAATCAACTGAAAAAAACACACACATCAGAAAGGGTAAGTTGATCAGGGACCTGCACTAACTTTATAATGAAGACATTTCAATCTTCACAGGGTTAAAATACCATAAGTTTTTGGTTATCGTTTGCCGACCAAAAGCATCCTGCAATGCAAGTGTAATCGTAACAAAGTTTGATTTTGATGTGAATACTCGTGGGTGTTCACGCTCCTATTTAAGTCCATGTCTCTACCTCGTGCATTGATGTCAGCGCGAGATTGTTGGTCGCAAGAGTAATCTGCTCGTGCTGACTTGAAGTGATGGCGCTTTTACTCCTGCGCGCACAAAGACAGCATTTCTTGACGCGGGCGTATATATCAATGCACAGAGGTAGAGACACGGATATAGTGAAATACATGTAATTGTTTTCTCTTCTTTTTGAAACACCCCTGGTCCATCTTGGGGAGGGAGGAGTGACATTTTAGTTTGGGGTTTTTGCAGGGTGGTGCACCATGAGTGCTGAATATGGGACTTGAGATGATTTTTGTGTGTGTGCAAAAGTAGATCATAGGAAACTGATTTTTGACCAAAATTGGTGGAGCTGAAGAAATACACATTTCCAAATATACCTTGAATCTTTGAAGCTAAAATTTGAAGGAGCAATGGCAATGTAGAAGTTCTTACGACCTTGAGCATAGTTAACAAGGGTTTAAAGCCTGTAGAAGAGGTACAAACTAGGGGTCTTGAATGCCACACACTATGGCAGTCATTGGGGCAGTGCCCCTGGGGATTACGAATTTAATGATGCTGGTTGTTAATAACAATAAGCAATCCGTTTGGTTTTTGATCAAGATAGCTAATAATGAACTATAGCACAAAGTTAATGACATACTGACCTTAACAGAGAGGTTTGTATTCTGTCCATCCCATACATATTTGAGATGTTTACGCGAATCAAAAACTCTGTCAATGGCTTGCTACTCTCACCTTGTTGCTCAAGTAATCTATTATGAAAAGACAACAAAAGACACATGTGTCAGTACAGTCTGTATACAATAGCAGAGGTACAGTCAGGTATAGAATAAACTACCAATGTTGTGTCTGCCATCAACTGTTTCATCATTATAAGCTTAAAGGTGCCTTTCGTGATTTTGGCAACCTTCTGTTTCATTCATTGTTCACTAGATATCCCTGAAAGCTTATTCACAAATTTGAGTTGATTGCGATCTTGCGGTTTTGTGTTATGAGCAATTGCTTGTTTCCATACCTGCTAGGTTGCATGCATGCCACAGAACTATGTTTTATGGTATTTTAATTCCAAGTGGAAAAATACTGCAAGTAAACTGCACATCCCCTGGCAAGATGGCAGTTGGAACATGACCTCATATACCTTTTACTTGGTTCAATTACCTTTGACACCATCCACATATGAGGGAACCCATATTGCACCTCTAACCCCAATTATGATATAAGATTGGATGGCTTGAGTGTGATCCAGAATAGATTTGATTCACTATATGAATATCGGATTCGCACCAAGATCGGATGAGCCAACCAGTACACCCGACAAGAAGCCATCCAATAGTATCACCATTATTATAATTATCATTATAGAATCTGACTCAATACGGTTTTACACGGTCTTGAGATTCATCTCCTGAACTGAAATTTGGACCCTTTCCGTCGAAATTGAATGCGACTTCAGGATTTTTCTAACAAACAACAACTATTCGGTGGATTAAATCTTGGACCTAACACAAAGAATCGAACAGATGTCAGCATAATTGGTCAAAGCTGCGCCGAATCACTGGTGTCTGCCGGCGCTTACTAGGGTGTGCGTGCGAACTGCCCGAGAAATACATCCACCACCTATAGTATAATATTAGTAACTTTTTAGCTTTGAAAATATATGTGGAAGGAAAAAAGCTGTGATATGACTGGCAGTAAATTCCATTTACAATATTTTGGGACCAGTTGTGCATTGTTGGGATCAGAGTTTTTACCCCAAGGATTGTTTTAATTTGGCTAGCCTAGGGGGCTAAGCTAGTTGTATCTGTCCCAGTTATAGCAGGTTTCTCTGTAAACGGGCGGGTTGTTTTATTTTCATGCGTCTTTACTACTCACTCAGAGTCTTATTATAGATCCCAGTATAGATTCAAATTCGAAAAAGCTGGGACAGTTCAAGTTGGTAACTTCAGGGCTATGGATGGCCTCACATTCACATGTGCTAGGCTAGTTTAATGCATGCATCTTTTGTTCTTGTTAATGATGCAATCATAGCCCGATCATTAAGATCATTGTTTAATATGTCACGCCTAGATGATTTGTTGGATTCTTTTTGAAGAAATTACGATCATTCTGCAATGCTATTTTTGGTAGATCGCCAAGTTCATTTGCGTGTACATTAGCATTACCAAATAAGAATTCACGATCTTTTTGTGTCAGGTTACTGTGCTGTTTTGTATCTTACCTCATTTTTGTACTTCATGAGTGGACTATCATGTCCTCAATTTCCTTAAATAAATATAATTACATTTACTTCCTAACTTCCTAGTTTTTGATGGCGTTTTTGAGTGGTGTTTTCACATGTGTTCCACCCAAAGTCGCCATTTTTCTGAATTGCCAAGTTTAGTTGAGTAGCGTTTCTAGAAATGTTGGTTTCTCTAAAAGGTCGTAATTTTCGTAAATGTTGGGGATTTTTTGAAGGGCAAAATGTCTGTGATGTTGTAAATTTAAAGTAGATGTTAATAACTGTACAGTGTTTATTTGTAAAGGTTTAGAATAACTTTAGAGATACAGAAACGTCTACAATTGTAATGATATTTCACATGAGAAAACAGTGTTGTTTTCCGTCGATCAGCTGATTTGGCCAAAGTTGCTTTGTGCTTGAACCACAAAATGATCAGCCAATCAGATGTTATGTAAGGCGGAAATGGAAGAAACCAGGAGATTGTGGCACGATCCCAGGTGCCTCTGCTGTCAGAGGATGACAAATATGTGTAAATTGGCTAGCACATTTGTGTAAAATGACAAAATGACACCAAACAAGTTTTGTTATTTGTTATTTTATTTACTGTAGACTTGTATGGATGGAAGATTCTAGCACATAATAATTGTTAAATCGGATTTTCGAATGAGCACCAAAAACGAAAATCTAACCAAAACCTAACCAAACTGGAACACACACCCCACACATGCATCACATACAGTCATGTGCACCCTCGCAATATCCCCCCTTCTTTTCAAGCCCGGAGGAATAAAAAGTAAATCAAGTTGTTATTGGCAGGGAGAAAGGTTTTTTCTCAGAAACTTCACATACCGTTCTGATCAGATTTGCTGCATGGTTTTACACATTGGGCCAGTTTTGGCACCCCTTATCTTCAGAAAGAAAGTGGCTCCCCCTCCCAAAGGCCAGCATGCAATGAAAAGAAACCTACAAAACTCTCGCTTTTAGACTTAAACAATTCCCTAGTATGCTGAAACAAACTTTGGAGGGGCAAAGCAACACAGATGTGATATCAACTCTTGCCAATACCTTTTGTTTGCTTTTACTTCTATAAGTTTTACACTTTGTAATACTTTGGTGTAAAACTGGGTGCAATCGGGGCGGTTAATTAACATTAATTTAGTTCTTGAGCTACCTGATATAAGTTCCCTTGGGAGCCAGCAATGCAATCATGCTTATCTTTGTATCTGTCCTGGGAATAGCATTGGTGATGATATGTCTATCAATTTACTCTTCAACTTTGACCTGGACCTTTGTCTCGCTGGAGGTAAGGTCACTTAATGGTGTCCAATGGTTGCCATCACATTTCCACCACCAGCTGGATTATATGTATTAGAATTAGACATGATGCACCTCATCTTCATATGTACTGCCAAAACACTGCTCTTGAAAATCCCTTTTTTATGGACAAGCCAGAATAAAGCATTTACCATACTGTCCTGAGTATAGTCCCTGCTCATTATAAATCCCAACCTCAAGTTTTGAAAGAATTTGAAGAATAGTAAAAATGCTATTATAATCCCACCCTATGTTTGTTGGACGGCAATAGATACACGAAAGGTTGTTAAAAATCATACAATTTGGTAGTATATTTAGTGATTTTCTTTACAAAAATTAATTAGGTCATGCTTCAGTCACTATGAAACTATAACACTGAAAAATACACTGAAAAAAAATCTGCACCTTGAAAATCTCTTAAAATTGTGAAAAATACATGAACCAACTACAAAAAAATCAAACATGAACCATACTGAAATGGTCCCTTGTGAGCTTCACTATGCAAATGACATCATATTCCTTTTGCACATTTATAATATAATGGGATGCTTTAGGCTTCTTAAATTCACACTGAAATTGGACTGAAACATCACCTGAAAAATATGAGCCTGTTCATAATCACCACTAATGAAACTGTTGTTAAATCCTTGAGAAACATGTAATCACACTGAAAAAGATAACCATATAAGTTGACTAGGCTAAAAGTGTTTGGTATTACAGTACAAGGTCGATGGTCATTATAGTGACACAAACTGAAAATCACATGAAAAACACAACTGAACCACATGTAAACCCTGACTGGAAAATTTCAGTATTACTCTTTCCTTGTCAGGACAATTTTAAGAGATTTCAGAGTTTTTCGCATTTACTTGTGATTTTCACGTGTATTTTTCAGTGTTATAGTTCATAGTGAAGTTCATTTACAGGTCTTTGTGTTGATCACACACCTTATTTAACACATGAAAATATTGGAATAAGTTAGTTCTGAAAAAAGTTTGAAATGTGCTGATCATGTATTTCAGGTTGGGGAGATCCACGCATTATAATCCCACCCCCTATATTCTAAACTAATTTCAGGTTAAAAACAGGCGGGAATATACTAGGGTCAGTATAGTATTGCAGCACTTTGACTACTGATCTGGATTGTTTATCCACAAGCTACATCCTGTGCAATTTGACAAACTTCATTCATGTCCCTATAAGTTGTCTTAACTTTATTGCTCCAACTTCACTGTTTTGATTTTTTTTTTAATAATAAAATGAAGTTGTTTGACAGCATCCTGCCCTACCTTGTTCACTGCTGCCAGTGACCCAGTCATATCCTCAGCTGTGGGATATTCAACACTGCCTTCCTCAGCGATGGGCTTGACTTCCATCTGTAGGTTAGGTCCGGGGGTCATTGGACTCCACTTGATGTTCTGATGGACTGTGAGCCAGGACGTGCTGAGTGCAATGGTGTGTCACGGCTACTGGCATCTTGAGCAGCTGAAGGAGAGGGGATCCATCACTGAAGTCATAATTTAAATTATTGCTATTTAGGTGTAAACAGCAAGACGATGGCAGCAAGCCTCATTCAAACAGCAGCTAACCAAAATCAAAAAAGAAATGACATCAATACGGAGACACAAACCACAACCAATTTGGGAGATTGATGTGGGTCGGTCCTGGGTGTTCCCAGACCCACATACAACCTCGTCCTTGTCCGTTATCATAAAAAAAAATCAGAAATAACCCTGACAGTGGAGTTGATTATTCGGCTCCAATGTTGGAATAAGAAATATTCTTGACAACATTAAGAAATTCAGAATTTTTAGTCAAGAAATTCAATTTTTCGCTTTACATGTACATGTTAATGATGCAACGGTCTAAAATTGGGATTTCTTGCCGCCCTCCCTGCGTGCACTGTAACTCGTAGAAGCCAAAATTTCATAACAGAAAGGTAATTTTCAAAAGAGTTGCAAATTATAGATTTGTTATTACAAAACATTAAAATAATGTGAGGTGATCTGGGAAACCCACCACATGGTGGGAAATATATATTTTGAGTTGTACTATCACTGCAGAGTGGAAATATTAAGTTTCATAACTGTTTTTTTTATTCTTTCTCGTGATACACACATCAAGCGACGCCGTATACAATCTGCCAAATAAAGTACAATACAGATTTTAAGCTTTTTTCATTATTTTATTTCAAAAATGTCTGTGCGACATGGGGCGGGTTTTCCCAAATCATATCACATATTAAGCAACCGATTGCTGCACTGAGTAATTTGAGAGAACAGAAAAGATGCTTGCCATGAATAACCATCTGTGAACAGTCAATGCTTATAAAATCAAAAAGTTTACTTGCATAAATTATTATGTCCATGAGTCTAAAACCCAAATTAAATGGAGCATTTTTGACATTTTGAAATCATATTTTATTTGAACATGCCCATCAAAACTCTACATTAACGGTCTGAGCTGTGCTGATTAACAAACCTTACAGAATGCACAATTGACTGGCTGAAATGGGAGGTTAATGACTGTGCAACAGCTTTTTTAAGGTTACTTTAAGGTTTCACACCGGTAAATAAGCGTTCCATTCGTTCCTGTACAAAATGGGCGACATGAAAACGTCATTTTCTCCTCACCTTAAAAACCTTAAAACTAACATTCTGCTTGAAGATCATCATTATCTCCCACCCGATCAATCATGAAATTAGGGTAGTTATCCCCAAAATTTTCAAGCTAATGGACCGTGAAGACTAGCATGCACCATGGACCCTGGAGGTCAGAGCACTTTTTCAGTCAGGTGTTCCCTGTAAGAATACGGCTAAAATCGGTTTGTTGGATCAAAATAACGTATCAATGTCAACCTTTTTTTGATATTCCTACAGATTTTATACTTAATATTGATAGCAACCATGATTTGCAACCCAGATCTTGCCATTTCTCACAGTTTTTAGGGTACACTTAGGCGAGGGTCACCAAAAAACACCATCATTTGCAGCAGGGGCTGGACTTACCTCTGTTTCTACTGTTATTTACTGGTGTGAATCCTTAAATCAAAGCTATGCATTTTGTCTGAGGAACAGACCTCTTCAAATCAAAGTTTTCCAAACATGATGACCCAATATAAAAGCATCGAGTTTGGGATAGCGGGTCATCACATGCAGCTGTTGAGTGCAGCACCTGTGCTAATTTCACCTTTGTGTAATGCGCATCGCTGGCAAGCACTTGTGAAGGTACGCAGGCGTATAAGGGCGCTTGCATATGTTGTATTTTTCCTACAAACATTTCCGATGTTCATTTTGAAAAGGTCTATTCAGAGGGAAAGAGCATAGCTTTGAATTAAACTTTTGAAATGCATTAAAAAGCCGGTTATGAATAAGCTCTTCATGTTGACTTGAAGAGGTTATTTTAAGATTATATGACAAACACTAAAAAATGATCAAACCACAGCAAAGAACGGAATGTGTACACATACCACTTAGAAAGTAAGATCAAATCAAGAGGTCAGTGACACAAAAACAAACTCCATTTTGGCAAAAATGAGACACTACCCTTATTATCAAAATTATCAGAAAAATACAGGCTCTGCAGAAAAATCAAAGACATAACTTCATCCCAATGTAGTCAAAGCCTTGTGAAAAAGAGACTTAACTCTTTTAAGACCCAAGTAATCATATATGTTTTCGAAATGGGACAAAATGGAGTTGCATCTTCGTGTCACTGACCACTTGAAATGTCTTCTTGATAAATGTCAGAGTTTAGAATTGCGATGCCACTAACCTTCCTTCTCTTTCTTCTTGAGTTCTTTGATTATCCTTGCCTTGTGTTCATTTTCATCATCAACTCCCTTCAGCATAACAACAGCTGCATTGATGCTCTGTGTTACTTTGTCAAGTGTCTCCTACATAACAAATTATTAGATCATGATGACATCAGGGTCTATACAGCGACAATCTAGGATACTTGGCTGCTATGTTTAGAATAGGGATCCACAATCAAGGTTTATCTTGATATCAATGCTACTACCACCACTCTCAATCTAAAGATTAATCTATCAAAAAAACAGTGTTCACCGAATGCATGTGTCATCTGCCATCGCGGTTTGTGAATGAGGACAACGGTCACCAAGTTCAAATGAGGTCACCAACATGTGAGACACTACCCAAGGACCATTGTATGCAAGTGTCATGAAAATGTGCACACGTATGTGGAAACAGTGGGCAATTATGTTAGGGCTAACATTTTTACCACAGACAGACATACACAATCCCTATGTGCCGCTAGCTTCGCAGACGACACAAAGTTGTAAATATTTTTTATGATTTTATTTTTTTTGTGATTTTATTCAAACATGAAGAGGTGACATGCACATAGTGCAACCTTAACTAAACTCTGTTCGTTCTCAAGTTCAAGGGAGACATCATGACGTGACTCTGCATTTGTTCTAGCCTTTTGATTGTGCCACCTTTATTCGCGTGCGTAAATGATGCAATTCAGAGGTTATCGTGTACGTTTATAGGGCAAGAAAACTAACACACGCAGTGATGTCACCCTCAAACTTGAGCTCGAACAGAGTATATATACAGTAACTTTATTGCCATCTAACTTGAACATGGTTGATCACATGGTTGTCACACATATCAGATACAGGTCACATGCACAAAGTGCACCTTACCTGTATAGCATCTTTATTGCCATCAGCCACAGCCTTCATACAAGCTTCCATTTGGTTTGTTATTTGTATCTGTGTTGACAAATAGACAACTTCAGTAACATGTTCAAGCATCCAGGACCTTCCTGATCCTTCCTGGGATTCCTGGGAACTAGGGAGATTAGGACGCATCCCGGTGCGACTCCCTGAACGGCTACCTTGTCGACTGCTGGACCTTGGTGTAGCTGATACTGAATGAGAGAGATTGTGTGTTTTTGTTAATATGAGTGTACAATAACATTTCAAACTTGCACAATAGAAATTTGCACAATAGAGAATTTGGATAACATCAAAGCATGCTCTTACAGACTTCACTATATCTCATCCCCAGAAAACATTATGAGAAGGCTTCTTACCTGGTTTTGCATTCTTTTCTTCTCTGGACAAGGTTACTCTCCTAGCACCCGCACTGTGTATTTCTCTCTCTGGCCTCCTGCTATTGACATCAATTGAACCATCCTGATTGAGTGCAGATGCCAACTGTTGTTGAAGAGATGCTTTAATAGCTGGTAGCAAGTTGCTTAGCCAGTTTTCTATTGGCCCATCACAGAACACAGGCTGTGTATATAATAGATAATGGAATACTTCATAGCACTATCATCAGTAGCACATTTGGTACAGGAAGTTCACAGTATTTAGAATCTCTCTACTCAATATTTTACAGCATGTCTATCTCCTCATTATACATAGACAATAAACTTGATATGATTGTTACCTGTTTGAGTGGTAGTCTCTCCCCCATGTTGCTAATAAGTCCAGTAATCTGATATTCATGTTCAGTAGCCTCTGTTGGGTTTTCTTCATATTCTAGTTGTCCTAGGTTCTCAAAGAGCTTGGGCAGGTAGAGATTTACTTGATTCAAATCATAACCTGTACAAAATGTAAAACAATAGATTTAAATGGCCAATGAAATTGTGAGGATTTCCTTTAAGAGTTCATTTTGGCTTAAGCCATTTTCTTGAAAACGCTACCTGTTTCACTGAAAGTATGTTAAGACCCAATACAGAATTCAGAATAACATAATGCAATATGCAATATGTGGTGTTGTGTTTTAGGAGCTATTATTACAGGAGTAAAATATCCAACTTGAAAGACTGCACTCACCATTGCATACAATGTGAAGCACATCCTCCATAGACAAGAAGTAAAATCGCGGAAAGCGTTGCCGTCTACGCTCCAGATGCTGCAGCAGGGACCTGCGACAGACCTCAAGATTGGTGTTCATCTTCTCAAGAATGTTTAAGATGCCTTTGGGATAAAAATAATATAAGGATCAAATTAAAACAAAAACTTACTACCTCTTATCATAGTAAAGCTGAATTCATTAAATGCATAATAGTGATATTGTGATAGAAAAAGAATGTTTAACTTATTCTATAGACCAGTTTCAACCTGCTTTTATCATCTAGTTATAAGATTTCCAAATCAGTCTGATGTTCATCACTATGTTAATTCAATTTTGCAATTTGTGATGTCCAACTGACATTAATATGACAGTCATATCATTGATATTAGAATGTGCTCTCTATATTCATGTTATAGCCATGTGATCTTCATTATGATCATGGGATGGTCCATATGAACCCCACCTTTTCCTCTGGCAACTTGTAGGACATTGCGGGTTCTTTCTGAGGTCTCACAGGAGTAGGAAATCTTCTATCGGGATGTGAACAATTGATGCATCGTGGGATAGCGATGTCTTCACATCTGCTCACTAAAAACCTGATAAGACAAAAGCGTATAAAGATAAAGAAAAGAAATATTACTTATTTATGTGATGGTGTTTGCAACTGTCATCGGTTCAATAGATCAATGATAAACAGCACTATGTAGAACAATGATATGCATAGAACTAAACATAAAAACCACCAGCTTAATATGAAAGTTGAAAAGGTGGCTCATTTGGTGATGGATTCATCATTAAATTATTACTCATGTGCAAGGATCACAAAAATATTTTGCATCGCGCATGATGCAATAGGTTTAATGTCCACACATATATAGTATACACCTATGCTTAGGATGTTGTTGGAAGAAGAACTTGAAAATAATAAGTACACTGGCAGATAACAAGTAATATGAACCCCCTACCTCCTCGGAGTTCCAGCCCATTTTCCTGTATTCTAGCCAGTAGATAACCCCGGCCTCTATGGTCATCAGTCTCTTCTGCCACTTAGTGACCTCATCCAAAAAAGACCCAGCTGCACTACTGCTCTGCATGCTTGTAGAGCACATGGTGAGATTCAAGCTCAGTGAAGATGGATCAGTCTATGAAGCAGGAAGAGTACACCAGATTCCTGTGTGGTTGATTAAAAACAGACAAAAAGTATAAGGAAACGAAGTAGTGCATTTGTACTGTGTTGAGTATATACAGGCAGGTTCTTTACCTACTATGAAACTAAGAGGGATCATCCCAAAACATGATATAATGTAGTTGGTTTACAGGATAGGCGTACTGACCATTGGAGCAGGGAGGGGGAATTTGCTCCACCTGGCTTGAAATATCAGGTCGCAGTGTTCCCCTGACTCAAAGTATCAGGTCAAAATGCGATAACAATGAATATTTTCGTTCCATTTGAAGGATTACGACCACATTGGCGAAATTAGAGCTAAATAAATTAATTTGGGCTAATTGTCCACAAAACTTGGCAACCATAATTTGGTTCCACTAGTACTTAAGAATTCAGAATACATAATTACAGAAAATGAGTAGATATAAAGTTAGGGTGCTTTTCTGATACTAAGGAAAGTACACAACCAGATTGGATTTTTTGGGAATTCGTCCCCCCCCGGTAAGTGCCTCAATATGCCCCTGGTTATGAATGATTCATATAACAGCCCCATGTGATAGGTATCTATATACATGAATGGGGTTAGTCTACAGGACGAACTATAAAGAAGGGTCATAGTTACGGTGCATGAAACCGACTTCAGAGTATACCACTAGTCACTCCTGCTGTAGCCATATACTCTAAAATAACAGAGCAGTCGATTTAGCATAGGTATCAAAAACTGAGTTGTCTGCAGTCACACCACAATGCGCAATGGAATACTTTCTCAAAAAGACACACTCTGCACCACTCAGGCTAGAGACAATTTAGAAAACTGAGTTATTACCATTATCAAATTGCACAGTAATCAAGTTCACTTTTACTGCAATCCCCACATCCTTAGCATGTTTGAAGGCTAAGTTATAGGCTTTTAGAATGTCAATTATGTGTTTTATTATTTTTAGCTCCTTTTTTGCCAGTATCAAATGATACAAAAACAGAATTTTTTGTTGCCAGATCACCTCATTTTAATGCAAACTACCTCATCTTGAACTACAATTTGGCAACATAACAATTCCCCAATCACAGACTGTCAGGAATCGGGGTATCATTTTTATGACATTATGTCCATGTGTTCATACATCATCTCTTTGTCATCTACGTGGATCAGATTGTGAAAACTTATTTGAGACGTCTAGGTAGCAGGGAAGCTACTGTCACACAATAAATATCAATGAGAAGCAACCTAACTTTACTACTGTGATGATTTTTCTGATTCATAAACATTTATTATAAGGAAGAAATATGAATGGACAAAAATCATGCACTGATATTTGTCACGGTGTGCATAGACCTTTAACACGCGGCATTAAATCGATTCATTTTATGGGTGGGTGGTGTGCATCTTTTCGTTAGGAACATTACTGCATTGGATTTCATGACGTATTCATATTTTATTGTAAAAATGTTTGCTGTAATAATGTTAATGAATTACGTTAACGTCTGCATATTTTTATTTTCTTGTACATTGGCAAAAATCAATAAAATTGTGTCAGTTTGATCTGACTCACAAGAGCATTCATTATTCATCGTCTTACTGAATGTGTGTGCATTGATTTTTTTTGCCAATGCACTCAAAACTAAATATATTTAGCTGTTAACCACTAATTATTCCAAGTATTTATTTTTAAGTTTTATTAACAGATGAGTTAACAAGCTCTTACTTACATAGTTTTCCAAAAGCTCTTCTAGTGTCTCATACTATAGAAATGAAAGGATGATTAGAAAACATGAAATGGAAAATGACATGAAAATGAGTTATATTCATATGACAGAGAAAAATGATATAGACATGATAAGAACCTTCCAGAACCCAAGCGTAAGGATATGATGAAAAAGAAGGATTTGAAAATCCTCATTTCATAATTTCAAACTTTAGTCTAGGAAATTTCCAAATATGGACATGATATATGTCCACTGCAAGATCAAGATTCTCATCGGCAAATAGTTTCGAAATCTACTGCTTAATATTGCAGTGTAGATTTAGTGCTTATAAAATATACAATAAAAAAATCAATACTATACTTTAGTGTAGTATTGATTGGGAGGGCCTTATATGCAATATAAAATATAATTATGGCCGCTTGAAACTCTGAAATAAAGACTGAAATACATTAGCACTTGTTCCCTGGTATCCACATTAATACAGTCCTCTGTGGCCCAGTGGTATTTCTCACGCCTAGAAAGCTGGAGGTCCGGGTTCGAGACCGTGTATTTTTCGCCTTTATTTAGTTCTGTGCTCACCAGTGTTTCTCCGAGCTTCTAAATACTATTTACCAAGTTACTTTCTCGGGTTGTATCATTTTACTTGATCCTCGAGTGCATGAATTGAGTTTTCGCTTCATATGATTTGCTAGAATCATGCATAAAGGCCCTCCCATTCTAAAATATAAAATATATTATGGCCGCTTGAAACTCTGAAATAAAGACTGAAATACATTAGCGCTTGTTCACTGGTGTCCACATTAATACAGTCCTCTGTGGCCCAGTGGTATTTCTCACGCCTAGAAAAGCGGGAGGTCCGGGTTCGAGACCGTGTATTTTTCGCCTTTATTTAGTCCTGCTGTGCTCAACCAGTTTCTCCGAGCTTCTAAATACTATTTACCAAGAAAAAATTTCAACTACAAATACTAATAATCAATACAATAATCACATCAGAACACGTAAACACGAGATCCCCTTTAAAGACAAGATAAATCAATACAGTATTGAAACATTACGGTAATATTTTACAGATTAAATAGATGGTCTTATATATGTACATGTGTAATTGATAAATGGTATCTTTCATGTTAACTGATACAGATTTCAAACTACTTATACGAGTAATACAAAATATCATATTACTTTAACACTTTTAAGTACATCTAAATACAGTCATACAATAGAACACCTTAAACTATTACAACCTTAAAATACAAAATTCTAAATTTAAATACAACCCATCTGTTCAGATAACAGACGAGTTGCCCCTTTTAGTCGCCTTTTACGACATGTAAGGGGGGACACCAGGCCTATTCTTAACCCCAAACCCGCAGAGGAGACTATTTTGTTATGAAAATAATTGTAATAGAGACTATGTATTTTAAACACTAAATCCACACTACATTGTTAGATACAATTGTACTTATATTTACCAATGAGAATCTAGATTTTGCAGTGGATAAGTATCATGCCCATATTTGGAAATCTCTCAGACAAAACTCCTTATATGGTATACAAATTTGTATTCAGAACTCACAAGGTGAGTGAATGTTACAAGTGAGGTGCTATATATGAATGACTCATCAGAAAAAGGTACTGTCACTAAGTAGTGACTTGCCACAGATGAAATGTAGTGATAATGTTAATCCATTGGTGCTTTATGATGACAGATTCATGGCATGTTAGCCATCTTTCTGTAATTTGATCAACTTTCTCAGGTAACTGTACACAGTTTAAACAGGGTAGCATATTGACTTTACAAAGAATCTGAAACTTTACCTCAAAAGACAAAAAATTTAGAATGCAAAACATGACACTGAAACCAGAATCTCCCAAATCTCAGAAATGTTTTTATATACCAAACCTTTTTTCACACGATTTTCAAGCAATTTGTTAAGAGTGTTAATAATAAGTACAACTTGTGTGAGTACCACTTCAAACAGAATCAAATGACATTTCTCTTTCTTACCTCGCCAAGATTAAGAAGTGATGTTGGAAGCGAGGAAACACTTGCTCGTTTAGTGCGCCCAGCAGTGCCCATGGTGAAATTAGACATGCGACTACGAGTTCGTCCACCACCTTGCATGCCAGTCTTGACTGTCCCGGCATCGCTCTGAGATACCTCACTCTTACTTTCAGTTTCCTGAAAGGTCAAAGGTCAAGTGAAATAGATGGCAATACATGTAATGTACTCAATCTTAATTTTCTTAACCCTTGGGCACTACCTGCCTATCTATCAGCATCTTAAGCAAATTAACAGGGGCCAATGGACGATTTTCTTGTGCATTAGGAATGTAGGAATCTATTTAAAGGGATGCTTTCTTCCATTGATTGGTTTCGCATAATTAGGCCTAAAAAAAAATTGAATTTACAACTTGAATTACAGAATAAAGGTATTATTTTTTTAGAATGGGTACTTACTCTCTGTGATGATTTGAAACCAATGATATACCATTATGTGGAAGAATGGGGCTGTAGGCCGAACTCTTCCATGCATTGTGGAAAAACTTGTATTTTTATGACTACATGTAGTTTCTCTCCTGTTATTTCACTATTCTTACCTCTCTGTCTTTTTCTGAGCCACCAGCTGGCACTGTGCGTACATGAGGGCGTAATTCAAATAGCTTACTAAGCCAGATGGCCTCATATGTCTTGAGGGCATTCTCTATAGTCAAGTCTTTGACAGCCCTTTGAACAATGGTGCGCACTTCTTCAACATGGTCTGTGAAAGTAAGATTATCATAATTACATATGGTGACAAAAGTTGAATTTGAAATTGTGGGCATATTGTGAAAAGAAATATTGTCATTTTTGTAAAAAAAATACATCGGTCCTCGGACCGCTTGTGTCGCCTGCCGTCGCGGTTAGTGAATGATGGGCCTAACATGACCTTTGACCTTGATATGTGACATTGGACCTCATAAACAAATGAGGGTTTGCATATAAACTCCATAAACCAAGTTTGGTTCCAATTGAACTTCAACTTTTCAAACGAGGTCAATTTCACATTTTTTTCACATCTTACAACTTGACCTCACATGACCTTTGACCTTGGTACGTGACCTTTGACCTCATCAACAAATGAGGGATCCCATGTTGCACCTATCATTCAAGTTTGGTTCCAATTGAACTTCAACTTTCCAAATGAGGTCAATTTTACATTTTCAGCCTATTTTACAACTTGATCTCACATGACCTTTGACCTTGGCATATGACCTTTGACCTTGGCATGTGACCTTTGACCTTGGCATGTGACCTTTGACCTTGGCATGTGACATTTGACCTTGGCAAAAAAAAAAAAAAAAAAAAAAAAAAAAAAAAAAAAAAATGGAAGATGCCATGTTGCACCTGTGACCCAATTTTGGTTTAAATCCATTGAAGTATGTGGATATTACAGGCATCAACAACAGACATCAACAACAGACATCAACAGTGGACAAAGTGATCCCTATGTGTCTTCCTGCCTTAGGGCAGGTGACACAAAAATCAAGGCAATTCAGTATCAAGAATGCTGGATAGCTTCCAGCACCACAAATTTAAATGGGATTCTTTTCATGATAAAGTTACTGCTTGTATTAAAATCTGCACCTGTCATATTATTGCTGCTACTGGCACTTTTCAAGTTATTATGCGAGCATGATTCCCAATTACATTCAGGGTTATAGCTGAGATGAATATAATACATAATATTAGTTATACTTGTCTCAGGTTATAGCTTATGATTAGCACACTAAAATGGATTGGGATCAGGCCATCATATAACTGCTGGCTAGCCCCTCAGATGATAGGGTGATGTACTCATTACAAAGAGGTCAATGGTTTGAATCATGCTTCTGCAAAATTTTTAACTACTTTCTTACATCTGATTCATGTACATTTTTTTTAAATTGTAACTTTCAAAGGACTGATGCATAGCATTGATTTTGATATCAAAATATTCACTCATATAAAACACTGTAATATGAATATCTCAGTTTTTGCCTATCTATTGGTCACAACTCATTTTTAATATATTTCTTTGTAACTTATCTTCACAGATATTAACAATATATATAATGAGGAACTTACTCTGCAGTCCTAGCATCAACAGTTGACCCAGTGTCATTCTCTTAAGGCTTTCGTTGTCAGTAAGGAAAGCGCCTCCTGTGACACGCACAAGCTGTTTCCAATGTCTGGTGCGCATTGCTGGGTTGCTG
>JAMKCH010022717.1:0-66331 GCA_023653785.1 Ophioderma brevispina | reverse complement strand
GTCTGTTTTGGATATTAGAGTGTATCGGTGCGCCTTGCTACAGAACGCGCCTAGCTTGTAGCCATGGCGCGTAATGTTCAAGGGTATTATGGGTTGATGAGATACTTTTGCAGGGGAAGTTTCTGCGTTTGAAGTTATTTTAGTAAAGCCCATTTAGAATTTTGGGCACGACAGTCGTGCATAATATCCTTTCCCTAGACTCAGTTTTCATTTCCCATATTTTTTTTTTCTAATATGGAACTGAGATCCCTGCCTATCTCCTACACGTACACAGGTCGAAAAAAATTAATTTTCTAAAATATCTGGTTTACAGGCCCAATTTTTGAATTTTGGGTCCTCATCCATTTGTATTAATAAAAAAAGCACTCATTCAAAGATAGAAAAAACGCAAAGGTGTTTCATACTGGCAAAAAAAAAGCAATGTTGTCAAGTCCGTCGCGAGTGGACTCCACAGGTGCAAAAATTTGCACCCTCGAAAAAAATCTTGATCTTCAAGATCGTAAAAGCCGGAATACGACTTTGAACAGAAAGAGGTAAGTTTAATATTTACCTATCCACATCAACAAAGAAACTTACTGATATTTTTGGCGGTTTGGGGTCGATATTAACTTGCTAAAACGCGAACCTTCACGTGTAAAGGATACGAGGACCCCCCTCCCCCCCCCCCCCCGTGGAACTCGTCTACCTTTGCCTATAAGATTTTTCTGAGTTTTTGACTGACATATTTGAAAAATAAAGAAGCTAAAAAAATCCCTCAATATAGCATCTTTAAACAGTGTCCATTCAATACAAACCAAATTAAAACACAGCTGAAATTCATCACCCGAAATCTTCTGGATGTAAACAAGTTTGAGGGTGTCAAATTCGAAACCCAATGTTATTTTGCAATGTAAGGTAAAGTTTTGCAATCCAAACACAATTTTGATTCCAAATGGTAACAAAATCCACCTACATGAGATACCCAAGACTCTTAGTAGAACCACCCCTATACAATATCAGATTTAACAGTTTGGCTATATTGGATCAGGAAATGGATCGAGTTAGAAGCAATGCGGGTGCATGCCAGTCTTTGCTTTGAGATGACCAGTCATTGGTGATGGTGTCACCGAGCATAGAAGCTTATTTTCAAATCATGCGGACACATACACTGCTACTATTAACTGTTTCATGGCTTCACTAAGGAGCATTTATTTTGCATTGTTTGAATTTTGAACATGTTGCAAAAACAATTTAAGATTAGCTTACCCCGACGCGGTAACTGGAATGCCAAAAGTACGGCATTAGAAAAGTTAACCACACACACTATTTACTTGAGACTGCATTGACAATAGCCTTTCCTTACCGTCCCTCAAATGCATTTAAAATTAGTCCTTTACTACCGAACCACGTATAGACTCCATATCTTGATCGATTCCTCTGTGACAACCGGAGATATAAAATGCTTGCCGCTTTGCCGTTTTGTAGTTATAAACGGTAACGAGATAAATAGTTTGTGGTATCAGGTGCAGGTCACGTGTCAGGTATCAGGTCACGTGACAGGTATCAGAAATCAGTTTGCTCTTCGTTCGGGGCGACCGATATATTATAAATCCGACTATGTTTAAATCAAGGTCTGTACATTACCCCTGGCCAAAGTGCATTATTTGTTTTTCCAAAAGACCCCTTTTTATTATGTCCTAAATCAATAATACAACATTTACCTTTTCACTACTGATTCAAAAACCTACGTAACGTGACAGATAATCGGTTGTTTTTTTTCCAATGTAGGGATAACTACGTCATTTTTACCTGAATGGGGTCCCCCGAAAAGAAAATCATACACCAATCATTGCCGTGGACTCCCCCCCCCCATCAAATCTTTATTTTTTCCAAAAATTGGCCTGTTATTCTCCCATAATAAAATTCCTTTTTAAGATTCAACATCTGTATATTGTTTTTTAATAATAATATTCAATTGTCCCCGCATGAATGTGAAAAGATTGGTCCATAAGTCTACAAACTGAAAACATAGTCAAGGCCGGCTAAATACCCTTACCGTGATGTATGAGCAGATGGATCCCCGTATTAGTTTCAGCAGGCTTACAGCCATTGCGAGCGCGGCTGCGGGGGTTATGCGTCAAGAAAGCCTCCATTGGTGTGCAAATATCAGTGTCAAAATGAAGTTTTACTTTTACAATTCCGAATTTTTAAATGCTGACAATTTCAAAAAATATCAAATTTTGAATCCTCGTGAGCCCTCCTAAACTGTTCCTCTTGGTAAACTTCTTCTTTAATTGAGTGTTTTTGCAGTTCTTAAACAGCATGATTGCAGAAAGATTTTGCAGTGCAAGGAAAAATATAGTTATATTATAGACACTGCTTGATGTGTTATAGAAACATGAACTTTAATTATTGTTTGATTTATAGGCCTTGAGTATAAGTATAGATAGCTGAACTTTAATTTTTGTACAAATAGATCGGTCTTTTTCTCGCGTTCATTGATTTGGTGTAATAGAAATCTGATGCAAGCTACAGATGTGTAACATTAAAGAAAAGTTGTGATTTTATTCAATGAGTTAAAACTGGTTTGGCATGGTGCAAATTTACAAACTCTTTTTTTTTTTAAAATTAGACCTCAAAATCTCTTTGGAATGATTATTACTAACGAGTGAATTCGTTTTAGATGTTTTACTGAACCATGGCCAAAAGTAGTAAACTTCTTTTTGTGAATCAGCCCTATACGTGCATACTATACATTTCATGGACCCATTTATCCAAGCCTGTGTACCTAGTATAAATAAGGTTATTTTTTTTGTTACCTACGCATGAGCTAGTATACACGTAGGATATTACGTATGAGTTTTGCGACGGACTCCCAGTTTAGTAACACAATGCCACCTCTCTGGTGACGCCCCACTCGCAGAGTCCATAATTGTGTCCCCCCACCATAAAATATATAAGTTTTTTTCCCGAGCGATTTCGCACAATGTGCCAATATTTTATTTGTAATTATGTAATTCGATTTCGTGCGAAATGGAATGAACGTTACAATCGCCCGTTTTCCATTTACAAATGATAATTCAATTTCCTTAAAGTGTATTCTAATCGTTAAAACACTGCATACGGTTCCCGGATGTACACTCAATTTTCGTATATTGGTACTTCGTATTCGAACGAATTTGAATGGAACTATGCCACAATCGTGTTTTCCGTTTAATTTCTGTTCATCGTCGAATTCGCTATATAAGCAATCGATTTCGCATCATTGTTAAATATAGAGTATAACACTAAACAGTCTTCAGATAAAATTTATGTAAAGATAAAACTGACTCTAGGGCCCTCTAGACAAAATTTTCTTTTCCCCATGTCCTTCATTTACGAGCATTTGTTTGAAGAAAATAATATATAAAGGAAAGTGACAATAAAATAGTGCTATTAAGGGGCAAGTCGTATTTCTAAGCACCTTCTGTTTTATTCCTGGTTCACTAGATTATCCTTGAGAAAACTTGATTTTCCCAAAATTTTAGTTGGATTCCGACTTGCGGTTTTGAATTATGAGCAATTGATTGTTTCCCATATTCCCATAGGCTACTGTGCTGTAATTTCTGTCCGTTTACGGACAGAAAATACAAATTTCTTAGAGATACGACCGAATTTCAGTAAGCTTAGGTGTACATGGATTACTAGGCTGCGGGTATGATGAGCAGAAAATCTCAACTTGGTTGAGGTAAGTCGGGGGGGGAAGGAGGTGGATACGAAATGCCCTTAAAGGTCCCAACAGGCAACACACACCCACGGCACAGTGAACACACCGTGGGGTACTCTCACAATACATAGGTGCGTGTGTGGAGATAGTACAATAATACGCAGTGTGGGGGTTAAAAATAAGTACAATTAAGCACTGGGGGGTATTTTTGGGGTTTAGCAAGTCCCTAAACACACTACATTTTATACAGAGAAGAGGGAAGTAGATAAACACATACAGACCTATACCATACACACATGCCAGTACATACAAACATTATCCACTAGTACATACATACACGGATACATACATAAATACATGACTAGACATACCTAATACATACATACATCATAGCATAATGCATACATACATCGACCTACATACATACATACACACATACATACATACATACACACACACACATACATACATACACACACATATACACCCTTACATACATACATACATACATCCATACATCTATACACACATACATGCATACATACATACATACATACATACATAGGCCTACATATTTATTTGATTATTGGTTGCCGCTTTTGTAAATTTAAATGATCATAAATGAAAACGAATATTTAGTCAATGTAACAATGATACATTGATTTACCGCGAAATCGATTGCACAAACGTTGAAATCGGCCGTGCATATATCAAACCGGACAGCCTAATAATGTACCTGTAATCTCATAAATGAAGTCGTATGATCATTCACTTATTTGAATAAGAAAAAAACCAAATTGAATGTTAGGTTTTGTGAAATTGAATATTCCTCATTCCAAAAATAAGGACGAAATGGAATTCATATTTTATAAAATGTCATGCACATTGTGCGAAATCGTCCGGGAAAACATATAATAAAAAAATATACAACAGAATATTTATATCGTCAATCATGTCAATGTCATTCAAACTTCCTAAAAACATTCGTAAAAGTGTTGCTTCATTTCAAGAGAGAAAAAAGAAACAAAAAATCACTTCCTTATTTGAAATCTCAATAGTAACCCGGCTGGAATGAAATAAACAACATTGCAACCGGGGTGCAACCGGCATACTGAAGAGGTAATTCCAATCAAAATACTACACCAGCGTTGTGCCCAGGACGTTACCGAATTGGAGATGACTATACCTCACAGCCACGCAACAACTGCAACTTGTGGCTGCATATAAGGGTTTTACAAAAATAAGCCCCCCCCCCTAAAATTCGAGGACATTTTGTTGCATAACGTCACCTAATACTGGATAGAAATTTTTTTAAAAAGGTTTTGAAGAGAAAAAAATGGCTCTGCCACAAAAGTGGTTGCAGTTCAAAAGACACTTTAGGTATCAGCACACACTTCATTTTTCCAAAAATGACGTTTTCAGAAATTGAATGGCTGAATATGCAAGTATCCTCCGGTGAATCAATTTAAACATGATTATTTTAATGACATTCCCCGAAAATTATTAAAGGATGAATTACACCACTTGTTTGTATTTTAGCTTTCAATCGCAAAGTGCCATTGTAAGAACATAAAGAACGAGGATGAAGCACTTACTTTAGCATCGCCGTTAAGGTAGCCTGTTTTAAGGTCAGCGTTTGATATCAAATGATAAACATATTCCGTCATAGGCTTGAAATAAATCAATTCCCCTTGCAAATCCACAACTTTCCGGCAATGTTTCTTGCATGTCCCTACAGTCACCAGTAGAACATGCAGAAAAGTTCACAAAGCTGCATTTTCAGTCGCTACTTTCTGGCAAATCAAAGAATAGAGCAAAGACGATTAAGCAGTTTTCCATTGTACAATGTATTGGATCATTATGCATTGTAGTGTATCAGCTCGACATCGCAATGAAAGCACAGCATTCTATTGCAAAGTTACCATGGTTACAGGGTTGTATTGATCATATTCATGAAACTGGATCTTTCTTCGGTTGGTAATCCCCTATCCTCTTCATTTTGGCAAGTTTTAGTCGATAACATACATCTATTTTTGTCTTACCCAGGGAGGGGTTACCAACTTCCTAGTGAACTTTTCTCCGACGTAAAAAAATGCTAAAGCTTTCGTAAAAATGCTTCCGGTAAATTGGTTTCTTGTTTACAACACCTTTTTCGGTCATTAAAGCGTAAAAAAGGGAGTTAGTCACCTTCACCAGGGGTTTATTCCTCAAAGTCGATGGGCGGGCGGCGGGCGAGGGATTGCTATATTGTAATTTGCCCAGATTTAAAATGTTTAAATCCATCTTATATAAAGATTTAGGTATTTTTTAGGTTCGAACTTAAAACCTTAAGTGCAGTTCATATTCCTTGTGAACCATATGACTCTTTCAAACAGGGTCGTGTAAACCAGGGTGTTGGAATTAATTTGGCACGCTATTGTCCTTAATCGTTGCAGACATGGTTTGAACTTGATCACATGAGTCACATCTTTTCCTTCTTTAAATCTCTTAAGTATATTGGTTTGAAGATCATGAAACACCACCTTACATTGAAATAATTTTCCCCTTTAAAAATATGTGATAGGTGTGTTGTTTGTTTGTTTGTTTGCTGCTTTTTCACGTTAACGTGAATAATTCTAACTTCTCAATCTCAAAGAAACAAATTGCTAATCGCTCATGTTCATAGAACTAACCGTGCATGCTGGAACTATTGTGTGGCATATTCATCATCGTCCGTCGTCGCCGTCTACCCACTGCATGCGATCAATCAAGTCCCGGATATCGATAAAACTATGAGGCGGGATCAGGTCATAACTCGGAGGCTCATTCGGATCGGTCGGGGAATCATCCTAGGTCATGGTCGGAATTAAGAGCATTCGGTCGGGGTTCATCCTCGGTAAGGTCGGAATTAAGAGTATTCGGTCGGGGAGCATCCTCGGTAAGGGACCGTTCATTATTTCTACTTGAGGGGGGGGGCGGGAGCTGGCGTGAGCGCCACAAAACATAGGAACCCCCCCTTTCCTAGATAACAAAAAGTTATGACCCCCCTCTGGGATATAGAAAAAATTATGACCCCCCCCCCCCCCCCCCACACACCACCAACCATAAATTTACCTCTATAACACTTTAAAGGTACATGTATTGCACAATTATTACTTTTTCAGCCATTCTACTTATTGTTTATAGTAGATTTCAATTGAAGTATCATGATGGAACACCAGCATCATTTCATTAAACGTATTTGAACATAACTACCTTTCCCCATCACCAAGCATTGAAGAATATGCATTCTTATATCAATGCACACATAACACAACTAGCTTTTTATTTGCCCATCAAAAATGGACCAAATTGTATTAAGAGATTACACCAGCGGATTTGACGATCAACCGTCCACCATTGCAAAGTCCTTCATCATAACAGACCCTGGTAGAACTGAATGCATCATTTTTCCAGTAAGCCGATTTTGTAAAGTAACTTTGTAACATGGACCAATATGTTTTGTAATGGCAGACAAAGGTCTTGTCTCCACATGGCCGGGATTGAACCCCATATCAATATCACCCTATTGAAATATGTGTGAAGTCTCAAGTTAATCTACTATAGTACAGGATGATATACACACTAACATTCTACCTGGAGGGGAATGTTTTGTCTTGTGTCTCTATATGTACATGTACGCAAGTGTGTTCTACTATTCCTACGAGTTTACAAAACAAGTGTGTTACTCCTGTGCCACATGAGTTTTGGTATTCCCCTGTGCTCCTAGTATGCACAAATAAAGATACAACTAGGGCTAATGTGCTTCTGAAGAAGCACTAATGTCAGCAGGCAGGTTTTCGATGACCTTGACCACACCTAGCGAATGTGTTAATTTGAACGGAGGGTTTTTTGGAGTAAGTAAGGCGAAGATGTTTTATAGATTTTCAAAGAATGCCCCTTTAACATCAGTGAAGGTTTAAATTTGGATAATCTGTGCAAACCCCATATAGGACTTGTGTCCGTGGTTAATGGTTTTTCTGACTAACATTGGTGATCATAGCACTATATGAGACTGATGGAATTTGCTGACTTTTAAAGAATAACCCTTTAATCAGCCAACATTGTCTTTCACCCCAATCTGTGTACACTCTACTGGTCCTGAGTCAGAAGCTCTTCTAATTTAAGTGACCAAAGCAGCAATTTATAGAGTTAATGAAGAATGCCCCTTTAAAAGCCCGCCTACATGACCTTGACCCCCATGTTTTACCAAACACCCTTAATGGTTTTTTGTTCAGTGGTTCTTCAGACCAACTTTGGGGATCATAGCAATTAATTTTGAAGCCAGAAAATGGAATTTAATAGATTTTCAAAGAATGCCCCTTTAATCGTGCTAGATTGTCCTTTCACCCCAATCTGTGTACACCCATATGGGCCCTCTTGGATTATGGTTCTTCAAATGAAATTTGTGACCAGATCAATTGATTATGGCAGAAGAAGGAATTATAGATTTTCAAAGAATGCCCCTTTAATCGCACACAATGAACCTGTCCCATCTGTGTACACATATATGACGCTTGGTCCAGTTGTTCTTCAGAAATCGGCCCAAGCATTGGTTAAGAAGAAAGCATTTAAGGAGCATTTGGAAGAAGAACGCACTAGAATGTTACTAGACGGCTCGAAGTTGACACGAAATGTTAGATGTGACTTTTTACCCATATCTGCTGTGTTTTCAAACATGATCAACCTTTGACCTTAAAAACAAATATTAACTATTTAAAAATTTATAATTTTAATCCCTGGATGACCCACTAACCCCAGCTTCCATTATTTGATGACCTCTGATCATTTCTGTTTGTGTTTTCCATACCAAAGAAATTTCTCTATGTTTGTTAGAATTTGACCCGTGGATGACTCCTGATCCCGAATGGCTGACCTCCATAGTTTTAATAATAAGCATAATATAATAATCATTTATATCGCGCTCTAAACGAACAACTAGCGCTTACAGAAACCATGCAACTTAGAGGCAGCAGCTATACAACAAAAGCACAATTGCAACATTCACATCAACGACCAAAACCACAAACAGAACTAGGACAATGAAGTGGGAAGGAAATCCAGTTTTAGAAGCAGGAGGAAACCGAGTACCTGGAGAAAACCTCTAACATCAAAAGAAACTTTCCCTCAAATTTGAACATTATGTCCTGTGTGTAATCATGACACTTGGTACCAATCTGTGAACACCCCATTAAGTGACCCCACCCACAGTGGATCTTGTAATCTTGTTTGAAAGCTTCAATCACATGATAATAGCCTTACATTTTATAACAGAAGGAATTCAAGAATCCACCCCTTTAATCAGCAATTATATATTTGGGCCAATCTGTGAGAAAGAAATTAATTCGTAGATTTCGAAGAATGCCCCTTTAATTGTTAATTTGTGTCTGTGGTCCTAATCTGTGAACAGCTCATTTAAGCCCCCCTTACAGGGGATCCTATAGAAAATCCACTTATGATAGCCTTTTGCAGAAGGAGAGTAGGAATTCATAATTCATAGATTTTCAAGGAATACCCCTTAATTGGTAATTGTTGCAATTCGGGGCCAAAACTGTGAACCCCCATTTGATGAAGCCCCAACCAGGGCATCCTGTGAGCGAATCTGTGATTATAGCCGTTAATTTGCAAGAGAATGGAATCATAGATTTTCAAGGAATGCCCCTTTAATTGTATTTGTGGCATTTGATCCTAATCTGGGAACACCCCATATGCAGATCCTCTATACCAATGGATCCTGTGAACGAATCTTGTGATGATAACCTTAAAGATCCTATCAGTGATTTGAAAAATATTTGAAATTGCAGGAATAGCTTCAATGAAGGCTTAATCTGTATAATTCTCATAAGTTACCTTTTCCAGCGGTAAGAATTGAAAGAAAAGGAAGAAAACGGAGTGTTTCCAAAAGATTCCATTCAATTACGTGTTGTAGTAAGTGGTCCGTTCGACATATGACTAAAATCTCCGATTCTGTCCTTTATTTAGGTTGCTTCTGTCTCGATCATTTGCAGGGTTATGTTCGGATACCTGTACTTGGTTTACGTACAATGCTAAAATCTGACTTTTTGATGATTTTTTCGATTGCTGATTTAGCAAATCACTGATCGTGTCTTTAAATTTTGCAGGAGAAGAAGGATTCATAGATTTTCCAAGGAACCCTTTAATTGATAATTGTAGCATTTGGGCCTAAGCGTGACAACCCCGTATGCAGCTGTACTGGTTGATCTTGAGAGCGAATCTGGTATGATAGTCCTTTGATTTGTAATGAGAAGACGGAATTAAATCAATTTCAGAGAATGCCCCTTTAATAAATTGGCCATAACATGACCATTGATCCAACTGTGAACACCCTATATGCGGCATGGTCCAGTGGTTTCTTCTGAACACATTTTGGCTGAAATCGGCCCTTGCGTTTTTTAGC
Source organism: Ophioderma brevispina (assembly GCA_023653785.1). Classification (NCBI taxonomy): domain Eukaryota; kingdom Metazoa; phylum Echinodermata; class Ophiuroidea; order Amphilepidida; family Ophiodermatidae; genus Ophioderma; species Ophioderma brevispina. The sequence continues at coordinate 56,210 of JAMKCH010022717.1, read as the reverse complement.
ACTAGATAACACGGGAAGCATTTACGGAGTCGGCCCGGGGGCACTTCTATTTTCACTCAAGATCCCATTGTTTCAGAAAATATAGCAATTTGTCCACCCACAAAAACCGATTTATGGTCAGTTGGCTCTCACACCCAAATCCCACTATGTTTGCCTGTGCATTAGCTGTCTATGGCCATACTTGCCATAGCTGTCACTGATTTCCCCTGATTCGAAAGTGCCACCTTACCCCTGTTTTCCACTTCATACATGTATGTGAGTGCCTTCCTCGGAAAAGGAGCGTTTGCCAGAAAGAAGAAGAAAACCTTAGTAACCCAATATGTTATCTGGCTCTAAACCAGCTAACATAAGAAGGAAAGAAAGAAAGACGCTAGGAGCCAATATGTCAGCTGTGCTACGCACGCTGACAGAACTATATTACCATGCAAAGTACGGGAGTACCACCTAGACCCAGGCCCCCACCTCTAGCGACGCAATGAAGTAGGGCACCTCTTTTGCAGCCTGGTTGATCTACAGTACCTGACCATGTCTGATATCGGGTACGCACTGCAATCTCTGTATACATTTTGTAAATAATGCTCTTGATGACCATTTTTTTTTGCAAGTAACGTACTCACCAAAAGATGGCCTGCCTTGTAGGATATAAAAAGCCTTACCCACAAAGGTATTAGACATGTTAAAAAAACATATGGTACAACCGAATATGTTGCAAAACCTGTTTGATTGGTCCACAGGTCATAGCCATGCACAGTTTTGTTTCACAAGCCATGCTTTTGTGTCGTTTAAAATTATTTCTTGATGTAATAACTGCTTTCCAACATACTCAGGAAAAATTTAATGGCCCCCATTTGTTATGTTAGGACTAAATGGGTGTCAAAACAGGTAAACTTGCAATGTTTGTGCACTAAGACTAACGAACAGCAAAACATTTCAATGGCATCTATATTGCAATCTGTATTTTGGTGCAAAAAATCTCAGACTTTGCAAAATATAAATATAAAATTATATGCTGTTGTACAAAATAAAATTTGTCTGTACATATACATTCATGACTGTATTTCGAATGAGATGGAAAATAGAGCTTTTAGGCCCATACTTTATAGTTTATTACACTGTAAAAAATTACAGGCAATTTACAGGAAAATACTGTAAAAACTTGCCAAAACTTACAGTATTTGGCTTTTAATTTGGCAATACAGGGAAAATCTGTAATTTTCGTCCCAATTTTCCAGGCTATAATGCAAAATCTAAAAGTGAAGACTTCATTCGAAATTTAAGAGAAAACATTCATTATAAAGTACTATGAATTTTTCAACATTTAACATTAAGTTACTAAAATTACAGGGGAAATACTGTAAAATTTTTTTATACAGTAATGTTTTACACAATTTTTGTAGAATTGCTTGCAGGATTTTACTGTAAAATTTACTATATTTTTTTTTTACAGTGTAGTTATGCACTAGAACATTACATTGTTAATTAAAAAATGATGGTTGTGGTCAAAACTTTGGTGGCATGGGGTGTTTTTTGGGAAAAATAAAATGTTTTGAGCTAAAAACTTAAGAAAATCAGATTTATTAATTTCTTAGCAAAACAAATTTTAATCATGCTGCAAATACTATCAATCTCGGACATTATATTATAGATTCTGTTTATACAATAATAAAGGGTCTTAGAATTTTAGCTCCAAATCCTTTTTCTTTCCTAAAAAACGTCCTTTTTATCACATGTCACCACGACCGAGTATTACCTGAACCCTTTATGCAATGTATAAAAACCTATATAAAAAAGGATTACCATAAAAAAAGATTTGTAATATTTTACTTAAAAAAAATTAAAAACAATCATTTCGCTTAATTTGACAGCCCCAAAATTGCATTTTTCGGACAGAAATATCCATGCCACCAAAATATTTCAACCAAACATCATTTTCTGAAAGGTGCTTTGTGATTTCAGACCCCTCTGTTGTAATTTACTGATAACTAGGATATCCTTGAGAAAATGCTTATCTAAAAATTTGGCCTCATCGATTATTGCGGTTTTGTTGTTATGAGAATGTACTTCGTTTCCGACGGTCCCATATGCTACTGTGCGGTAATTTCTGTTTTACGGACAGAAAATACAAATTGCGAATTTCTCACAGAGTTGACCGAATTTGCCACGTAAGATTGGGCACACATGGATTACTAAGGCTAACGGTTCAGATGATATAAAAATCTCAAGATTTTTTTAGCTAAGTCGTGGGGACGATTCTGTGGACACGAAATGGCCCCTTTAAATCTCATAATTTAATATTTTAGATCCTTCAAATAAAGGTGGCTGTGTTTTGTTGTACCCGAGGGAGGGTAACTTGAAAACTAAGCACTTTTCAAAGCTCCGGGGCCCCACTGCCGTATATGCAATGAAGAAAGAAAAAAGCATTTCATCAATACACTATTATTAAAAATTATACTAAGGTAAAAAGTCTAGGCTATTTCTTTGTCTTTTCATTTTACTGACTATATCAAGTATTTTTTACCGTGTAAATGTTTATCTTGTATTTGTATACATCACCAGGTCGTTTTTGTTCAACTCGAAAACATGTGTCACTTTTCTCATTGTTATCAAATAAAATTTGAGTTTGAAAATTGGTATAAAATTATGGACCCCACCCCCTTTAATTTTTCTTGAAAAGTTATAACCCCCCTTTTAACACCTTAAAAAGTTATGACCCCCCCCCCCCCCCCCCCCCTCGTTTGCTCCCGGCCCCCCCTCCGGTAAAATGCTGAACGCTCTCCCTAAGGGCGGAAATAAGAGCATTCGGTCGGGGTTCATCCTCGGTAAGGTCGGAATTAAGAGCATTTGGTCAGGGACATCTTTCGGTAAGGGGCGGAATTAAGAGGATCGGTCGTGGATCATCCTCGGTAAAGTTGGAATTAAGAGCATACGGTTGTATCTCGTAGCATGGAATGTTTCCGAGCGTATGTCTGAGCATGCACGTAAATGCTCTGATTGATTCTCTGATTGATTGTCTGATGATTCAAGTATAGACCTTTGATTTTAGAGGGAACTATATGCAAATAAAATAGAACAGCCATTTTGTTTCTTTTTATATGAGATTTACAATAACCCGAACTCAATAGATTATATATATATATATTAATATAATATATATCATATATCTTTATATATAATATATATATATATATATTAGATATATAATTATCTGAAGAAATATCTCACTTGTGCTACTGTAAGAAATATTTCATACTCTTAGTTATTTTGGCTGGACATGTTTTTAGATTCGTTTTCTCATTGTATCCCGGCATTGTACGAATGCATATAAAATTCGTATAAATGAATCATCACAAAATTAAATGACTTTGAACCCACAAAAAAAACCCACCGTGTGTCAGACACTTATGTGTTTCCAATATTTGATACCACCCCCTGAACAACCACATACCGAAGCTAGTCGTCGATTTTAGAACCAGGATAGGCACCCGACCATATTTTTGTTGTTTCCCAAAAAAAAAAAAAAAAAAAACGAAGTTGGTAGTTGTTTATTTTCATTTAATCATTTTTTGTGAAATTCTTTACCGTGTTTCGCAATAATCAGAACAGAAAGCCTGAGTTGTAAACAGCTCATCCTTTACAATTGAGAAGCATTGCAAACTTCGGACATGATGCAAGGCAACCTGTATATTTTCCGCAGCTATGATTCTAAAAGGAGTGGAAAATCTGATCACACACGTTGAATGTTCGTATTGTATTGAATGTATCGCTGTTAAGAAATGCAAAGGCACCCTAACTCTACAGGCTCCCAACTTAAACCACTCCTCCTTTGCCCTTGTCCATGGTTTCCGATCCTCGAAGGCAATATTCGTTCCTTTTACAAACAAGTTCAAGACCGTATTAAAAAGAACTTGGTACCATACAGCGATAGCGATCCTCCGCCTTTTGACCTTATCCAATGAAATACGACTATTCATCGATTGTAAAAAACAACGAACTATACCATAGCTCGTTTCATCAAGGGTGATAAAGGATCCACCACGCAGAATTACTGATTGGAATGCAAAATCTTGACATGGATGAAAAAAGGTATTTTCCCTTTTATCTCCCCAATGAAATGAATTTATACAAATGAAGCAATAACACATAGTATCAAACAACGACCACACGCCACACACGTTGGATTACTGATCAAACACCCTGCAAATTTGAAAGCTTTAACTACATTATCAAGGAATATTTTTCGTGAATGGTGTAAGGACAATCAGGTTTCTGTAATAAATGCTTACAACTTGCTTCCCGGTCCTTATCCTTAAGTCCGTATCTTTCTTCATTTTCGTCATAAATTAATGTCAGCTTACACCAAGGAAGTCGTGATATGGATAAATATATGGGGTTATATCAATGAATCCTAGTTTTTGTTTCTTATATTTCACAACAACAATTCTAACGTTAGTGATACTCTGTCTAATATCAATATTAGTAAAATAGTCTGGCTTTCCATTTACCATGAACAACGACTACATTATTTTTTTTTGTTAACGATATAAGATAGGCCTAAATACTTAGTAGCTCTACCTTTGCTGCACATTTTTGAAATGCAGCATTCTGATTGGGTCAGTTTACTGCCCATTATCTGCAAATAATGGGTCGCCAATGCTATTTCTTATTAAATCAAGCTTTTTAGGTAATAGAATAATAAAGGGTTCAAGTATTTTATGGACTCATAAGGTGGTGTTTCTTATTGGAACTCTTTAAGTTACCGGAAAAGAGACGGATAGAGGATTAAAAATGCTCAATAGATAAAAACTGACCTCCCTCACTATTACCGGTAAATGAACCCGGCAAATTTTTCCTTCTCGAGGAAGGAAAATAGGCGGGTCATTTACCGGTGTAAACGCCAATAGAAACACACTCCGTCCCGCGACAGTGCGCATGCAGTCCAGTGGGGAACGGAAATTGATAACGCCCGCTGATCGCGATTTGACCTCTGCATCGCGAACTTAGCAACGACGTCTTATGTTTCTGTGAATCACCGTTCGGAGTCTGAAGCGATACCAGCTGCCAAATTTCATCTTTTGAGATGTGTTCGCCGAATAGTTTACTTTTTTTCGTCGCGATGGCATGAAACCAGCTTTTAACTGGCTTCCTGCAGCTTTGAAAACCCTTATTCGGTTTGGGATCAGGCAGACATCAGAGGCATTTTGAGGGAAAGAACGAAGAGAAAACGCCTTGGCCTACGATAAGATGACCAAGATTAAATGAATGAAATCCTACAATGTGCAATGTCAAAAAAACAGATGTTGGTAAACTGAAATACTTGAAAAAACAATTCGCCGAGGGGGAAAAAAAAGATGAACAGAAGTGGAGCAGGCAGGGATGGATATTCTGAGGTGTGCCCGCACTGGGATGAGTTATTAAGCCCAATTCTGATCAATGGTAAGATCAAATTTAAATAAAGCAGGGAAAAAAGGGTCAATCCTGTTCGTTGGGGGTCCACAGTCCCTTAATTTATATAGGGTTATTCCTTACTATTTTATAGTTGAGCATCAAGTGTAATCTTTGCATCAAGGTTAAATAGCTCCCCTAAATATGTTTTGGATCCAAATCATCCCAGATATTTAGATTTATGAAACTTAGGCTTAAAATATGGTGGGAAAGTGAATTTTCTTCCCTATATTTTTTTATTATACATCATGTATATGATCGGGTTTACCCACGGGACAGGATCGCCGAAAAAAGGCTTACGTTACCAAATGACCATGCTTTACAACTGGCTTAAAGGTGCAACAGAGATTTGAGGGGCACCCAAATATTGTGTCATAATGTGAATTCATAGATTTTGTTTACCTTGTATTTGGCCCAGAATGTTCTTTTAAAAGAGAGAAAAAAGTTGGTTTTGAAGTGCTGTATTTCAATATAATAACATTTACTTGTCGGCTTAATTTCATTCTCCTATACGAAATTAGAAATTTCACAAATTTTGGTAGCAAGGAAATATTTTCAGCTTAATCTTTTAAGATGGGGATGTTTTTGTGGAAATCTGACACCAGGCAAAAATCATTACTTTCGATTATTGTAGGTACACTGTATATGTGAAATTCTCTCGGTGCACCTTTAAAATGAATGATTATTAATTATATACCGGTTAATATGCTTACAGTGAGATTAATAATTACTTGGGAAGTTGGACAGGAGATACGCACACCTCGTGTAAGCGCAACAAGCTCCGCAGAGGTTCGGCGCATTCTTCGACCAATTACGCATCGCGAAACAAGGTGGGGTGTTCCTCCTGGCTCACGCAGTCCAGGCTCGCGTGTGTTCGATTCTGTCCAACAAATTATTAATCAGACTGTAGTTATTTCACACAGTGATTAGTATATATGGACAAGCATTATGTATATGCAAAAAAAAAACACGATTTGTTTGAAAAATGAGTGCGCCCTCAACGGGAAATCTCTGGGTCAGCCTTTAAACGAAAGAAAAAACTACCCAGGGGCCGGGGCATTTTTTGATAGGTGCATAAGCTTATAATTGTTGATGGAATTATTTGAAATGGTCATGGACAATTGAATTACCCTATGTGCGTGCACGCTTCGGGTATATGTTTTGCTTTAGTGCACGCTTAGCCTTTAATTATTTTGCATTCCTTCGAGCTCAGACATGTTATGCTGGCGTAATTTTGTATTCAAAATAAATCCATTGGCCATATCAATGTTAAACTTTATACTTTATAATACGCCGGGCGAGATGGGTGGGGGGCAGTCAAGATGACAAAAAATATTTTAAAAAATCGCTTGTTACAAATGTAATGCAGGATCACAGCAGATTTAATTCATAAATATTTTTTTCCTCAGGGGATCTTATGACCCCTCGAGTCACCATCGATTCTGGTGCTGGTGGTGAAGCTACCATCAATAGAAGAGAGTCCAACGAATCATCATCCTCTGAATCTTCATCATCAAGTCAGCAACGGACCAACCCATTTAATCTTCCTGGGTCATCAACAGCACAAGACTTTGAGCATGAAGATTTTCTCGCAGGACATATTCAACCACTCAACAGGTGTGAAACACCAGATGGATATGAAGGTATAGTTCTAGATGAGACATTTGGGGTTTTTTTTTAGTTTCCATAACCAGACCCATCTGACACACCTTTTTCTGCCACACTTGAATTTGGAAACCTTAACCTTTTAATTATTCTGTGATGGGTTTCCGAATTCATAAGTGTGTCAGAAGTGTCGTAAACTCCCCATTTTTTTTCACATCAGCATTAAAAGTATTAAAGGTATAACAAGAGATTTTACATACCACGTGTCCCTTAAAAATTACTGATTTTTGCCCCGATGTAAAGCTTTTCATCCAAAAATAATAAAAAACTTAAAAAAAGCAAAAAATAAAAAAAATATTCTTTGGTACAAAAATTGTTCTGCCACACTGGTTGTCAGATGGGTCAAAATTTTTGCCACGTTTTCCAAAGCACAGTTTTACATGTGTCGTTTACCATCGCGATTTGTGAATGACCGCTCTTGCAGACGACACAAAAATGGTAAAGATTTTGAGTACCCCAGGTACCTACCTCTTGAGACAGTTGTTTCCGCAATGCCTAGGATGTTAACAAGCGTGTATAATACATGTTCTGTGAATTCACTTCTGTTCATAGTATTTGACTTTTTTGTGTTTATTTTTTAGGACACATCAATGAAGAAGCTGGATCATCACAAGATGAAGCTGACACAGATGGTGAGAGTGTTGGGTCATCTACACATAGCAGAGAGAGACCTCCGACGAACCAGAGTCAAGCTCAACGCCGAGGTGCGTTTGTCATGGTTTAAGAAAATGCATATTTGCCTAAAATGAATTAAAATTTGTACGATGTAGCTATATTGCATCTCCTTGAGTCAGGCCCGTACGCAGGGGGGGTGCGGTCGCACACCCCCCCAAATTCCACAAAAGGGGAAAAAGGTCCACTTTATGATGAATTTTTTAACCAAAAGGTCCAAAATTTACAGGAATATTGACAAAAAAGTCCACTTTTTTGTGGTGAAATTGTCAAAAAGTCCAAAAGAGGACCATTTTAGGGGGGTTAGGTCCATTTTTACCAAAAAGGTCCACTTCTTCGGAAAAAAAGTCCACTCTTTCGAAGTTCCGCACCCCCCAAAATAAATCCTGCGTACGGCCCTGCCTTGAGTCAGTGACGTCAGTCATTGTGACATTCGGTGACTGCAGCATGAAATTGCAATTGTCATTAAAAGCCCTTGCGTACACGTTCAAAGCCGATTGCTGTATTTTGCTCAATGAAATGAGACGAAACAGGTTCTGTGCTCCCATTGGAGCATGTGTTATACGTTTTCTACTACTATGACGGAATAAATCTTGTATTATGCAATGAATGCACCAAAACCTTTTTTTTTAGTTTCGAAAAATACAGTAAACTTTAAAATCCAGCACATTGTGCATGCCAGATATACAGCTATGACTTATCCCTCAAAGTAATCAATTAAATGCTGTTCATTTCTGCCATTTATGGTTGTTAACACTCATTTTTTTAAAAAATTTTATTTCCTTCTAGGTGAGCCACCTGAAAAGCGAAGGAAGATGACCAAATTAGAACAAACACTTGAAATTTTCATGAGAGACTTCAAACACCTAGATGAAGAGTCCGAGAAACGGTTCAGAGAAGAGCAGAGACAGCTTCAGCAGGAGATGTTAGCATGGGAGGAGAGGCAGGTGAAGGAAGAAAGGGAAGCAAGAAAGGCAGAAGCTGAGAAACAACGGCAAGCAAGTCGTGAAAATACGGAGTTGTTAGTTTCCACCATTCAACAGATGTTTGGAACATCACAACAGCAACCGTCATTTACGCAACAGCAGACATTCCCCCCACAATACCCGCATACTCCAGTGCAACAGATGCCACACCCTCATCTACGCTCGCCCCAAGAAATGTACGCTCCGCAGACGCCACGCCGGGTGGGTAGCAGTGGACAGCCTACTTCACTGCTTAGAAACATGGACTCAGGAAGTCTTTTTGAACAGTGAACATTTAATTGTACTCAGGAAGTCCTTAGGAACAGTAAACACAGATGCTGATTTGTTGTTTTTTTTTTTTTTACTGTGGTCCACTCTTGGATTAGCTTTGAGTTCAACAATTAGAGTTGATGCCAAGGTGATTGTTCTCTTGATGTTGTTAGTTATTGTTTTAACACTTTATATTTTTATATGATCGCCATTTACTCTCCAGCAAAAAAAGTCACAAAAAAGAAGTCACGCCAGCATTAGGCAGCAATGGGTCTACTGAGGGTAAAACGTCCCACTGGCAACAATGCACTGTAAGCATCGGCTTTTTATTTCCATGTTTGCAGAAAAGCTAGACGTATCGCATTAAACAGCTGGTGTCCTGGGGGAACACACCCCACTAGCAACTTGCAGCAGTGTTAAAAAATGAAATTTCCCCATGGCCGATCAGCAATAACTTGCCGGTGGGATGTGTTAGGGTTAGTTTTCAGTTGTGCCATTGCTACGAAAATCACCACCCCCCCTCCAATTATTAAAGCATACTGGTAGAGATTTCACGTAATTGTTTTGATGTTAAATGTTTGGAAAAGTCTGGTGTAGTCAAACATAGAAAACAACTCAATGTTTTTAGTAATCTTTTGTCTTTGATATAATTTATTAAAGGTGCATTTCGTGATCATAGCACTTAATTTGTTAATACTTATTCCCGGGAAAAACTTGTTTCCAAAATTTTGGTTAATTCTGACAGTGCGTTTTGGTGTTATGTGCAAATGTTTGCATCACACTGCTCCATTTCATTTACTATTTAACAAAGTATTACAAATGTCTTCAAGAGCAGATGGAGTTTGCACGTCAGAATGGTGAGATCAGGCACACATACTACTTGGACTAACAGAAGTGGCGTAACCAGACCTTTGCAAATGGGGGGACAGAAGGGGTGCCAAGGTATTTTTTGAGGGGGCTAAGTTGCGTCCTTCTCCATAGACACTGTACAAAAGGTCAGTTCATTTGGCGGGCTGGCGGGGGGCAAGGGTTCTGTTTGGGGGGCTGGCCCCTGTCCCCCCCCCCCCCCCCCCGCTGGTTACAACCACTAACAGTTCAGATGATATTAGAAATATCAACTTTCTTTTAAATTGGCTTTAGGCTGTGGAACAGGGTTGGTACATTTACTGACCCCACTTGCCTGACATGACTCAGAATTTAGCAGCCTTTACGGAATAAAGCACAGTATCACATGCATTTTATTCCGTAAAGGCTGCTGAATTCTGAGGCGTGTCAGGCAAAGTGAGGTCAGTAAATGTACCAACCCTGTGGATCACGAAATTCCCCTTTGACCATTTGTATTTTCATTTTGTTTTTTGTGTTAGTGCAGGTAATTAGAGTAAATAACTATTGTGTAATAGCAAAAATTCATGTAGAAAGCAAACATCTCAGGTAAACATCTCAAAATGTTAATTGTTGTGCTAAATGTATACAAGTCGCAAAGAATTCCATGTACATGTACTCTGGTTTGCAGTAGATCATTGATATTAACAACTGCAAAGGTGCTATTGGACAAAACAAACTGACAATAATCGGCAGTACTTTCGTGATAGCTACATACTTTTATTTTCAAATATTTATTACTGCCAAACAAAAATCGGGTAGAAATTAATGTTTTGTGAAGATATGAGAAAAAAATTGTGTTAGGTTAGGTTTTGAATAATCATTCACCTTTTATATTAGTTACACGTCTAGGTGGTGTAGAAAATAGGTATGTACACTCAAAGTAGGGGTAAATTGCAGCTGCTGCTTGTTACACGCTCATCTCAAAACACTACATGGCTTTGTGATTAATTATTAGGGTCTTTATGGACAAAATTTGTCATCGAATTCACTTCTATGATAAGTGTAAACGTTTACTGTTATTTTTTTAGTAATTAGGATGCAATTCAAAAAGTGGAATTTTGATGATGACTTCATCATTCATTTCCGATGAATTTGAAGAAGTTGTAATTATCTATTTCAAGTTTTCCAAGTATGATGCTTGACTCGAGGCCGTACACTTCCAGGCTATGCTGCCTAACACCAAGCACATGCGTAATTCCTTTTTTGAATGTGAATTAAAAATCGGTTAAGTGTAGACGACTGCAACACAAATTAATTTATGCTGATCCTTAGAACTGTCATTGAAAAAAAGAAGTGAGTTCGATAACAAGTTTTGGCGAGTGTTATCGCAAATGGTTCAATGTGGTAGAAATAAAATTTGGGATCAATTTCAAGTTGCAATTCACTCAGGGCCTATGTTTGTTAAGTAAACAAACATCTCAACACAAAACAGTAAATGGGTTTCATCTGGTAAAATGAAATTTGGACTCAATTTCGCTCATGGCCTAAGAAGGTGGGTCCAAGTCTATGCGTGTCTGAGGTCTTCAATTGAGGCTCTCTGCGTGTCTGAGGTCTTCAATTGAGGCTCTCTACGCAAGGCACCAGATCCTCATTAATTCTTATCAATGTGATACTTCCGTGGTCATGTGGTGTGACAAACAAGGAAGCGTTAAGTCATACGGGTAAATATAAGTGACACATGTAGACATACTTTGTATACTCTGTGAATAAAATACTTTATTTTATTGATATACTTTTGTTCAAATGCATGTAACTTCATTGGCCTGTGTTTATGATTATAGTAAGTCCATTTCTCTACCTCCGTGCAGTGATGTCATAACCTTAACGCAGCTTTTACACACGCGTCAGGATATGCAGTCTTTGTTCGTGCGTGTAAAAACGCCGTCACTTTAAGCCAGCGTGCGGGGTTTAATGGTACAACCACACCGACCATCAAATCTCGCACTAATGTCACTGCACGGAAGTAGGGGAATGGAGTATAGTATAGGGAATTGGGCTTTACATGGTTATGGAGTAATCTTTCAAGGAAACAATTTTTGAAGGTTTAGTTCAACTTTTTTTTATCTGCAGGTAGCACTCATTTGAATGTTTTGTGGGATTCACCCATTCAAAAGCACCTGGGTTAATGCACTTTTCACCATGTGCAGTTCAATGGAAGCATCCCATGAAACTCAAATGAGTCTGGTTATGTTTTAAAGAACTCAGTTACATACCAAATTCATGACAAAACAGTATAAAAAGAGTTTTAAAAATATTTCTTCCCCATAGAGCCATCTATCTGACATTTCACAATTTAGGTCATGGTCTGGATTTTCAAGTATATTTTGCTTCTAAAAAGGAGTTGAACATGGTCATCCATCCTGATAAATAAAACTTGGCAGGCTTATCTATTATTGGTGTTTGAGACAGCATGGAGCAGTAACCTAACCTGACTACTTTCGCAAGTGGATTTGCTCATGATTTTGGCGATCTCATGTCAAGCCAGCACTCAGGCCAAGAAGATATCAGTAGCTTCCCCACAATGCATTGCTTCCAATGGAAGTTTTTGTACAGGTAGTCATGTGAATCGTTAGAGATGAACGTTCTTAAAATGCAAGTTTGTGATCAGTACTGTCAATTTAGCCATGTTTCATCTCCAACGATTCACATCAGTAGCTGTACAAAAACCTCCATTGGAAGCAATGCATTGTGGGAAGCCACTGAAATCTTCTTACTCAGGCCTACAGCAATCCAATTTCGGCAATCACTCGAGGATAAATGCCCACCTGGTACTAGATGAGCTTTTACAAGTGGAGGCATAAAATAACAAAAATAATAAAAGAAATTCTAACCCTAAATCTACACAGATAATAAGTTGCTGTTGGGCATCAAAATTCCCATAAAAACTCTACCACATAACCATAACTGGCATCGTCCAAAGAAAATGAAAGGGGAAACAACCTGAATGCCGATGAGCCTTTAGCCATCTTTGAAATTGGATTGCCAATGTGCCAGCTAGGCATTTACCCCATGGGAGAAGCACTGCCAATGTGTGCCTGTCAGACAATAACCAGTACAAGTGCCGATAAGCACCACATGTTCATTTAGTGAAACAAAAAAACTCTCACCACTTACGAGGTGGTAGGGAGTTAGGGTTGATCAAAAATTATCAGATACACACCATTTCATCATGGATGGTTATTTTCAAATAAGTTCACATGTAGGTACCTGTACATATTTTTAACCTTAACTGTCCTAAAAATGGGAAAGGTTTTTTGGCAGAAAATGTGTCAATGTGCAAAATATTTTCCTATCTTGTAGGCATTTTTTTACAAACTAGCATCTCCTGAAATTTTAACTACTTAGTTCTCCAGGTAGACAAGGATGAATATCTATTAATCTTTCCCTAGAGATAGCCAGCGCACAAAAGTGGTGAAAAAATGTGCGCTTGGCTGGATTCGAACCGGCGACCTCCGTATTACTTTAGAAGCTCACATGAACTCTCTCCCACATATACGGAGGTCACCGGTTCGAATCCGACCAAGCGCACTTTTTTTTAACACTTGTGTGCATTGCCTATCTCCAAGGAACGACCAATATTCAAACTGGCATCTTGTCTGTCAGTGCAGAGAAGATGGTCAGTGAGATTGACTGTTTTGCAGATCCTGTTTTTTTTTGCAGGAAACCATCGAAACTGAATTTTATTTTCATCACACTGAAAGAAATGGTTAATTCACTGCACCTCGTATTTGTTGTACAGGTTTTGTTACTTACAGCAATTCATTTGACTAGCAAAGGCCAGTTAAGGCAATAGCAATATTAAGGCTTTTCACACTGAGCCGGTGATCGAACGACTTTGCGATTCGATCGCTTATCTGCAGTGGACTTCAAAACCAGTGCCACCAAATTCATTATCAAATTCCAGAACGAAAATCACAATTCTGGGCGGACGGACACACACCAGGTTGACAGTCATATTATATAGAAATGGAATTGTACCTCAGCATTAAGTCAACTTCAACCATTGCCATAAATGCCTCAAAAAGAAGTATTTTGTGAGAGCAGCAGCTCATTAAATATTTTCTTTGGAAAACTTTTACATCGTAACTAAGGCGCATGCACGTCTAGTATTCAGAAAACGGCTGCACTAGTCTTCAAAAACGGCGATCGATTGCAAAAGTCGATCAATCACTGGCTCAGTGTGAAAAGCCTTAATAGCACATTTTAGGAGTGCCCAAGTTTCAAAAATTTGAGTTTTTTTAGCAGTGTTGCATTGGTAAATGTAATTGGCTAGTAAACTAGTCTATACCTGTGAATGGCAGATCTTGAACTACATACATCGCATGACAAATTTTGTTAATTAATCCAAAATGTATTGCAATTTGCAAATGTGCCTATACTCAGTACTGTACAAAACATATCAGTACTTAGGAATATTTGATTCAAGTAGTTCAAAAACATGAAGACATTTCATGATCAATATCCTACAGCAGGGGTTCTCAATTATATTAGCTGAAGGGCCAGAGAATGCCAAACATGTTTGAAAGTTCCGTACTTGAGGGCCCAATACACCTGAAATTTTTATGTTTCCCTTTATATTTTAGAGCAAGTCGAGGGGCCAAAAATCAATGGTTGGCGGGCCGGATTTGGCCCGCGGGCCGCCAATTGAGAACCCCTGTCCTACAGTTTCCTCAAAAAAATCGTGGCCAGTGTACATGTAGAACACTTGGTACACACATAGCAATGCGGTAATGTATTGGCATATTTATGCAACTCTATAAATGTGATGCAAGTATATGTGTCTTAACCCTGAACGCTTTACATGTATGTACATTGTACGCAGCAGGTATCTAATATGCTCGCCACTATTCTTCTGCGGAAACTAAGTATTGATGCTTTGTGGGCTAGAATGAGTGTTAATGAATAAGATTTAAATGTGGGATCACATGATGGAATTTGGAATGGACTCATGATCAATAGACCCTCTGATTTATAACTGACAAAAAAAAAAAAAAAAAAAAAAGCTCATTAAATATTTTCTTTGGAAAACTTTTACATCGTAACTAAGGCGCATGCACGTCTAGTATTCAGAAAACGGCTGCACTAGTCTTCAAAAACGGCGATCGATTGCAAAAGTCGATCAATCACCGGCTCAGTGTGAAAAGCCTTAATAGCACATTTTAGGAGTGCCCAAGTTTCAAAAATTTGAGTTTTTTTAGCAGTGTTGCATTGGTAAATGTAATTGGCTAGTAAACTAGTCTATACCTGTGAATGGCAGATCTTGAACTACATACATTGCATGACAAATTTTGTTAATTAATCCAAAATGTATTGCAATTTGCAAATGTGCCTATACTCAGTACTGTACAAAACATATCAGTACTTAGGAATATTTGATTCAAGTAGTTCAAAAACATGAAGACATTTCATGATCAATATCCTACACTACAGTTTCCTCAAATAAATCGTGGCCAGTGTACATGTAGAACACTTGGTACACACATAGCAATGCGGTAATGTATTGGCATATTTATGCAACTCTATAAATGTGATGCAAGTACAGGGTGAGTCAAAAAAAAACTTGACCCTGATTGTGTCCGCCATTTTGAATTTTCAAGTAACATATATCTAACAAATGTGATATTATCTGAAAGCTTAGATCATTATCTTTAATTTGCTGCAAAGATCATTCACATCGGTTAGGTATAGACCGAGTTACAGTCGTTTGAATGAAGCAGTCGGTTTTCTGCACTGTCCACGGAATCACATTTGCTTATTCGGGCGCCGTGCATTCAAATGGGGATCCGTGGATAGGGTGAAAACAGGACTACTTAATTCAAAAGACTGTAGCTCGGCCTATACTTAACCGATTGGAATTATCTTTGCAGCAAATTAAAGATAATGAAATAGGCTTTCCGATGATATCACATACGTTATATTTAAAAACTCAAAATGGCGGACACAATCCGGGTCAAGTTTTTTTTGACTCGCCCTGTATATGTGTCTTAACCCTGAACGCTTTACATGTATGTACATTGTACGCAGCAGGTATCTAATATGCTCGCCACTATTCTTCTGCGGAAACTAAGTATTGATGCTTTGTGGGCTAGAATGAGTGTTAATGAATAAGATTTAAATGTGGGATCACATGATGGAATTTGGAATGGACTCATGATCAATAGACCCTCTGATTTATAACTGACAAAAAAAAAAAAAAAAAAAAAAGCTCATTAAATATTTTCTTTGGAAAACTTTTACATCGTAACTAAGGCGCATGCACGTCTAGTATTCAGAAAACGGCTGCACTAGTCTTCAAAAACGGCGATCGATTGCAAAAGTCGATCAATCACCGGCTCAGTGTGAAAAGCCTTAATAGCACATTTTAGGAGTGCCCAAGTTTCAAAAATTTGAGTTTTTTTAGCAGTGTTGCATTGGTAAATGTAATTGGCTAGTAAACTAGTCTATACCTGTGAATGGCAGATCTTGAACTACATACATTGCATGACAAATTTTGTTAATTAATCCAAAATGTATTGCAATTTGCAAATGTGCCTATACTCAGTACTGTACAAAACATATCAGTACTTAGGAATATTTGATTCAAGTAGTTCAAAAACATGAAGACATTTCATGATCAATATCCTACACTACAGTTTCCTCAAATAAATCGTGGCCAGTGTACATGTAGAACACTTGGTACACACATAGCAATGCGGTAATGTATTGGCATATTTATGCAACTCTATAAATGTGATGCAAGTACAGGGTGAGTCAAAAAAAAACTTGACCCTGATTGTGTCCGCCATTTTGAATTTTCAAGTAACATATATCTAACAAATGTGATATTATCTGAAAGCTTAGATCATTATCTTTAATTTGCTGCAAAGATCATTCACATCGGTTAGGTATAGACCGAGTTACAGTCGTTTGAATGAAGCAGTCGGTTTTCTGCACTGTCCACGGAATCACATTTGCTTATTCGGGCGCCGTGCATTCAAATGGGGATCCGTGGATAGGGTGAAAACAGGACTACTTAATTCAAAAGACTGTAGCTCGGCCTATACTTAACCGATTGGAATTATCTTTGCAGCAAATTAAAGATAATGAAATAGGCTTTCCGATGATATCACATACGTTATATTTAAAAACTCAAAATGGCGGACACAATCCGGGTCAAGTTTTTTTTGACTCGCCCTGTATATGTGTCTTAACCCTGAACGCTTTACATGTATGTACATTGTACGCAGCAGGTATCTAATATGCTCGCCACTATTCTTCTGCGGAAACTAAGTATTGATGCTTTGTGGGCTAGAATGAGTGTTAATGAATAAGATTTAAATGTGGGATCACATGATGGAATTTGGAATGGACTCATGATCAATAGACCCTCTGATTTATAACTGACAAAAAATATTTAAAAAAAGAGTTCTTGTGCAAATTAATACTTAATAGGTTTGTAAACATACACAAAAATACACTATCAGTTCCAGTTCTAAAACTGCAGAAAAATATCCTAAGAAGTGGAACCTTTTCACCGGTTGTGCTGGAAATACTCTAATAAGGCTTGTCTCACAGCTCTAGGATCAACATGCTGAAGATCTTCATCTACTTCATGGTTTTCATCTGCACCCTCTTGACCAGCATCAAGTGTATCTCCAAGTTATCGAAATCTTCGGGTAGGTCAAGTGGTTCCCTTCTAAACGGGTCCTCGTTGTCAATACAATAGTTGTGTAAAATACAGCAACAAGCCACAATCAGTGGCATGAAGTCAATGTGGGATTCATTTTTTTTGTTCAAGCATCGCCATCGTCCTTTTAGCTGACCAAATGTTAATTCAATTAGGATTCGTGCTGAACTTAGTTTGTAGTTAAAGTGCTTTTGCTGCCTCGTAACATTAGCATTCTCAGGAAAGGCTTTCATAATCCAAGGGAGCAATGGATATGCAGGATCCCCAACTATGTACACGGGCACTTCCACATTTTCAATCCGTCTGCGCCACTGCAATGAAAAAGTTCAAATTTGTCATTTAGGCTAATATTTGTACAATCTGGATATTACACAAACCAGTCCAAGAGGTTATTTGAGAGCTGAAAATGCCTACTGTAGGATTTAGGAAAAATGGGCTGGTGATAAGTGCCTACAGGGTATTTGTGCCTAGCTAATGTGTGTCTTCCCCGGCGGCTGAGTATTTAGTATACAGTACTGTGAAATTAAGTTGGTTCAAGCATGAAATTCTCACTTTTAAGTTGTGCAAAACATGCCTCAACACACACACAAGCTGGCATGCTAAACAAAAAATTAAATTCATGTAGTACGGGGCTACGGGCACATATTCGTCTTTACCAAAAGACCCTCAAAGTTTATAGGAAAAACAAATGTGTATCGAGAAGTATTTACATTGAGGGGCAAACTCTGTGTTTTGTAACAGTTTATTTTTGCCGCAGTCTTCAGTTTTCTCAGGCAGAAAATGAAAAAAGATAAACTTCAAAATTATACTTTGAAACCGACACGATACATCTGGACTTACTTTTGGAAAAAGTCTACCATTTTGACCACGCTGGTATAATTCAGAGTTCACCAGAATTCTTGCATCGTGTGCCCTTCCAGCAAACCCAGCAAAGATGTCAATAAATCTGAAAAAGAGTGAGATAAATGAGTAAGTTGTACAGAAGTGACTCATATGTGACAGTATATTTTTCTGACAAGGTCTAACTTTTTTTTTCCAGGTTCCACTGGGTTAAAACACACACACAAAAAATACGGTCAAACTAAGGTGACGAAAGTAAAAAAACGTTTTACGGGCCCCGCCGACCCTGATTTTTCAGTTTTGCAGATTTTTTTTTTAGTTTTTCCAAAAATCATGTAAAATCAGCCTGTTTTTAGCCTAAATTTATCAATTTTGGCTAATTTTTTGTAGAAAATTTTTTAGAAAATTTGTAAAATTTTTTTATTTTTTCTCTGGATTTTTCAGATTTTGGGGCTATTTTAGGCAGAAAAAGAAATATAAAAAAAGAAAAAATTCGACCGACCGACCCTACTCTTAAGGTCCGCTCGCCCGTAAAACAGGGTTTTCTTTTTTCGTCACCTAAAGGGAAAATACTTTATAGAGGGGAAAAACAATTGCCTTCTTGCAATCATTGGCGGCTTTGGTGCAGTGTTCAATTTGAGCGTTTGTCATTCACTCGGTCAGTTGGGATAAATTTAATTTCTTGTAAAAAGTTGGAACAACTTTTTTATATGGTTTAGGGTACCTGAAACAAACCGTTATTATTTTTTCTGAACAATCATTTAGCAAATGATGCTTGACATGATACAGTCTATTTTATAAACTAATTATGAATATGTGCGCCTTTACTAGTTTTAGGAAGTGGGGATTTTATAGGTGACAGCAAGCACATTTTATATAAAACCTAAGATAAATTTGAAAGGAAATGGGCAATTTTTGGTATACAATTTGAGAGAGTTGGAATTCCCTTTAATTCATAATCATTTTAAGAATGAGAATACAGGACAGGTATGACTTTTTGAACCATCAATTTCTGCTACTATTGAGAACGGTGAAACCATTATTTTTACATGGAAGAACAAGTCCCTCCAGCCTCCTCCCACTCAAAATAAATGTCATTGCCTTGATTCCAATTCATCGTAGGAGGGATATCGGCTCAAAAGTCATACATGTATCTTTATTCTCTAGACATCAATTCACCTGCACTGGTAGTCACAACTGCTTGAAGCACAATGCTCGTGAAACCCTTTCTGTTGTGGTAGTCATTATGGCTAGCCTCTGGTGGTGCTACATGGATGTGTGTGCCATCCACTGCACCTGCACACTGTGGAACTCCATGGTTTAGCAAAAAACCACTTAAAACTTTTTTCAATCTGTCTCCAGTAGGCCACTTGATGTACTGAGGATAAAGCCGCGTGAACATGGCATTGCACACTTCGCGTGTAATTTTGCACGCCGTTGACCGTCCTATTCCAAAGAGCAGGGCAATCGTCCTGTATAGAGTGATAGGGAAATGGAAAAATGATAAAAAGTTAAAGAAATTTAAATGTTGTACATTAAAATGTGTGTGTACAGGCAGGTCCGTACGCAAGAGTGTATTTTTTTGGATACATGTATAAAGGTCCCAAATTTAGAGAATTTTGACAAAAAAGTCAACTTTTTGTGAAGATATTTTCAAAAAGTCCAAAAAGAGAACAATTTTAGGGGGTTAAGTCCACTTCATATTAATCCCACAATGCACCAGTTTTGGGAAATATCAACCAAATTGCCAATAACGTCAATGTCACGTGATCCCACAAAAATCCTATCTTAACACATAAAAGAGGGTGTTTTGAATCAATCCCACAATGCATTGCAATGTGCCTATACTGTGTATGTACTAAACACGTCCCTAAGTAGTGATATGTGTTTAGTACACAGTATAGGCACATTGCCGTGCATTATGAGATTAATTCAAAACACCATCTGGGTCCACTTTTATCAAGAAAGGTCCATTTTTAAAAAAAAAGTGTCACTTTTGTAAGTACCAGACCCCCTAAATAATCCTTGATACGGCACGTGTAAGGGCTATTTAAGAAAAGTTAAATTAATGCGTTTAAATGCATTTGTTTTCGTAATCGTGAATAAAAAATTTACTGGACAATGAGAAATAGGACTATCTTATTATTGATATCTGGGGTTGGGAAGTCCTCCTATTGAGAGGCAAAACCCTAAAATCAAGTTGTGATGCTAGTTATGAAACTCCATAATGATTTATTATTTTTTAGAAAAGTATAAAATTTTGCGCTGAAAAGCTCAGACGCGACTAAACTTTATGGTATTTTTATATTTTTCAATAGAGCATTTATTTGGGCGGGGTGCACCCGTAGAGTTTTGCACAAGGTTCATTATGAATGTAAGTACGAGCATGGTTTGGAGAGAGTTCCGGCTGGAGGAAAATCTACAAATACACAGTCCATCCAAGTTTAAGACTGCATATAGGTGTACATTTAACAGGTCATACAAAATAGTTTCCAAAGAGTACTAAAAATAATGTATACCAGGTGGGGAAATAAGTGGTGTGATAAGTGGGGTCATGATTAAATGTACCACCCCCCCCCCCGTCAGGGAAAGGGGGGGCGAATTTGTATTGAATTTCGGGAAGGGGCGGGCAGTGATGGGAACGGCAGAAAAAAGTGAGTGATTTGGGCAACAAATCGTCGATTTGGTCAAAAGTCACAAAAGTTTGGCAAAAAAACGAAACATTTTGGGCAAAATTTGCTAACATTTGGATGCTTTGCCCACCCCAAATTTCACTCCCCCCCCCCAAAAAAAAAGAAACCGTGTTTGGTTTTTGTTGGGGATCAGTCGCCCGTGCGTAATACCAACATCTCAATGTGACAGAAAAAAATTGGGGCTTAATGATTTTTTCAGCCTATTTAATTTTTATATATACTAATTTCACTGGTGTTGAAAGAAGCCACACAGCAACGGCAACCCGTTTTTCTACTGAGATTGGTGTTACAGTTGTGGTTGGTGTTCAAGGATGGTCGCAATCATCGCACAATTCATAAAGTTTCTTTTTCATCCTGAAATTCTGTAGCCATGACTGTCAGTGTAATGAAGCCTCACGGCCTCCTCAAACCAAACGGTGTACACTGGCATGCGGACCTGGTAATGTTGACAATACGTGTAGACGCGTACACGAGAGAAATGACGGCAAGGGCTAGGATTCGGCGGTGCCTCCTCGATCTCAGTACGTACATCGCCTCTCGTCGCTTGTACAGCTCCATGTACCTTCGAACCATTTCTGACGTTCACGAACATTTAACCCATCTATCCTATCATTTGCCCCTGATTGTGAATGTAAAAGTAAGAATCGACATCAATCCTACCATCGCAGGTTCCCGCCATATTTTTGTTGAAAAGGTAAAACACAATGCTTTGCGTGACCTTAGGAAGACCTTTGCGGCCCAAATTGTTTGTGGAGTTGAGACGACAGCAGCCAGGGAGTATTTTCCGGTAAACAGCGCCCAATAGACACTGACCGTTATCCACCTTTTCCTGCTCTTTCCCGGTTAAGAGATTTGCCGGTAAAATACAGGATTTCAATAGAAAACACGATATAATGTATCCTCAGCCGGAAAAAAAACTGTCAAATAATGGCTCGGGTGGCTCACCCATATTTAGTTTTCCAACCTCGGACAAATTATTCGACATAAAATGAGACTTTGCATCACCCTTTATTTCTTAACTATGAGACGGTAGGACACCGGAATATGCATTTGAAAATGGGGATAGTAAACTTTGTCAAATAGCAGAAAGCCCACCAAACTAAGGTTTGTATCGATAGTAATGGTATTAAATAGGAGTATGAGTCTTAACACGGAACTTACAGTACCATTGGGTGTTTGGATCAAGTTATTACATTGATGTAATTAATGTCTTAAAATGTTTTCAGTGCTTGGAATGCAGAATTTGACAAAGGATTCTCCAAAAACAACTAAGTAAATTATAGTTAACTAGTTTTGTTGTTGTTGTTGCTTTTTGCTGTACACCAATAATTTTTTATGGGGGTAATAGGGTGAGAGCGGATGTGCTTCGAAGCAGCGAGCTGCTCCTTTGACCGTGTTGGCAAGCCACAAAGGCCATAACGTATTGCCCATGCAACGCGTTGCGAGAAATAAGTAGCAACGCGTTTGCACCATTTCCCGGGCAAATACGAGTTGCCGACATTTCGGCAAGCGGTCTTTGCGAAATTTCAGCAGCGCGTTGCTGTGTCGGCCAATTAAAATAATGAATTCTGGGACGGATTTCAAAAAATAGACCCACAAAGCGTTGCTAGATATTTGCACGCGTGCGAACCTTCACACGCGTTGCGGCTTCACAAGCGTTTGAGTAAGCTTCACAACGAGTTGCAAGTTCAACACAAGCCAAAGGGTCATAACGTATTGACACAACGCGGTTGTGAGAAAGTCCATCGCGTGCGACCATTTCAGCAACGCGTTTGCGACATTTCAGCAACGCGTTGTGAGAAACTCACAACGCGTTTGCGACTTTGGGCACAAACGCGTTGCGGACATTTCAGCAACGCGTTGCGGGGTGTCGGCCAATCAAACACATGGAATTTTTTTGACGTATTTCAAAATATAAATCCTTAACATAGTCGCGTTGAAACCTGTCACAACGCGTTGCAAACCTTCACAACGCGTTGCCAGACAATACGTTATGACCCTTTTTGCCTTCACAACGCGTTGTGATGGCTGGCAACGCGTTGTGAAAGCCATAAGGGTCATAACGTATTGCGCCACGCGTTGGGATCTATTTTTTGAAATACGTTCACAGAAATTCATTGATTTGATTGGCCGAACAGCAACGCGTTTGCTTGAAATGTCGCAAGCGTTGCTACTTTATCACAACGCGTTGGGCAATACGTTATGCCCTTATGGCTTGTTAACCTAGCAACGCGTTGGGAAAGCTTGCAAACGCGTTGTGAAGCCTCGCAAACGCGTTGTGAAGGTTCGACAAACGCGTTGTGAAGGTTCGCAACGCGTTGCAAAGTTCTAAAAACGCGTTGTGGGGCTATTGTTTGAAATACGTCACAGAAATTCATGATTTTGATTGGTTGGTGTTTTCTCTACTCTCCGTCCCTTTCCGTTTCTTCTTTCCTCGTTTGTCTCTTATTATTCCTCTCTTTTTCTCTCTCTCATTCCTTCCCCCTTTTCCGTACACACAGCAACGCGTTGATGAAATGTTGCAACGCGTTGTACTTTCTCGCAACGCGTTGAAGCAATACGTTATGGCTTATGGCTGGCCTATAACCGTGTATCCACCAACAGGGCACATAGCTAATGCTGCATTATTTGTTTCTCTCCTTATTTTATTTTGCCTTACTATAATATCAAACAGGAATGTCTGCAGTGAGCGACAGAGATATTACACAAGTTGTGGTTTAATTTGGTGGGACAGTGCACAAGACACAGTTGTTGAGCAAATCACTGAAACTATATTTACAGGGACAAGAAAGAACAGAGCGAATACAAGATAATCCTCTTTCTTACACTGTATGTTGTAAAATTTGCCTTCGACACACCTTACTCGTAATATTGTTGCCTTTTCTTTGGGTTCTAATTTAGTCGCCCGTTTAAAGTAGTTGTTGGGCCTTCAAATTTCCTTTTTCGAGGGAGGCACCGTCTTTTATACTAGATTGAACTGAAACTGGAACACATGACTCTTTAGAGGCAAGTACCCGTACTCTGAAGAGAAGGGGAGACATTATATCAGTCATTCGGTGTTCAAGTGGATGATTCAACTGGATTAATAATAAAATACAAAAAATCCTTACTTAACCTCGTGTACCGAAGCAGGGTTCCCTTCAGGTTTCCCCCGCGTTGCTTAAACACCTTTTTGGTGCAAAAATTTTTAATGCATTGACATCGTTTTCCGCTTCTTTTAATCTAAACCACCAAACATCCACCAGGCGTATATGTAAGATACAGGGTAATCCCAAAATGATGGATAGCGGGGTGGCAACCACCCCACCCCTTTCGAGAGAGAGAGAAGTACCAACAGGTCTAGTTACGACACAGGAATATCAATTGACAATTGATTTTACAATTAGAAGCTATGCTCTCTTATTTCCATTGATACCAAAATGAGTAGAATGCCTAGAATCACGACAGATTACGTTCATAAAAGTTCGCATGTAAGCAAAACCGTCAATTTCAATAGTACCCACAGTGGGGAATAGGGGTCAATTTTTAAAATTTTTTTTTTTTTTCACCAAAAAAGTTAGGAATGTCCAGATTATTGGCGCTACTTAATGGGAAATAACTAGTTTTATATATCCAGAGCGTTTTAGTGTTATAATGATAATATATTTGTGTCAGTAAAAATTGCAAAATATTGCTTGTCCTTCCTATATCTATTTTTTCATACTTCCTCAACTTATGACGTCAAGTGACATCATAATGGGGATGTTGGTACTTATTTTGATACTAATAGAAATAAGAAACTCTAAGCTATCCTGTGGTATCAAATTTATAGGAATCGGATGTTCAGTAAAGGGGAGTTTGGTTACAAAAAAGGCTCAGGTAGACGAGGGTTAATAGGGGGTGAGATTGTTAGTTCTAAGTAGCGCTATTGCCATGTTAGGAGCATCCGTATCATGGATACACGCGGCGCCGGATCAGCTTACTCAGCTGAATAAATCCTGACCTGACCATAACCAATGACTTGTGTATACGATAAGAAGGAGAAGTAGCGCTATTACAAGGTTTTGTGAAGGCCTTGTGGTATTTAACACTTAAGTGCCCAAGAGGGGGGGGGGGGGGGAGGGGGATGGGACCCAAAATTTGATTTATCCGCCACGGCCTCATTAACATAATTAGGTTGGATCCCTATAACCCCCTACCCTTGGGCACCAACGTGAGTGAAAAAATAGAGATATTTTTTCAAGCAGCATAAGTTTATTAACATCATAAATAAAAGCATACATAACTATTAAGAAATACATAATTATGTAAGTACTATAAAGTTTAAAATATATACACATGAAGGAGCCATTGCAACAAGGTACAAACCCAACAGAACACACGCATGCTTAATGTACAAGTGTTCATTAACAAATCTTTATCCTGGATTATTAGTAAAATTTAAAAAAAAAAGTTATCTCATTACCTCAAAACATAGCGTATGTTTGGCACCCTAATGGGCCCCTGGAAATACAAAAAAAAATAGTTGGTTTCTAGCATACATAAAATAATGCATGAATGTACTTGGGACAATAAACCGACGGATTTTTGCCAAAAGCCAAAATAATCACAAGCCCAAACAATAAAGCCGTTTCAATGTGTTAAGAATAAGAATTTTGTGGGACCACATGTCCCAATTGAGGTGAAACTTTCCCAAACTGGAGCATTGTGTGATTGATTGAATACACCCTCTGGTAAATAGCGGGCTACAAATATATTGAAACCGTTCTTCTAAGGTCTTAATAAAACCATCAGAAATATCTGCAATGTAGCCAAATTATAACGTATTATAAACGTCGTAAAAATACTGTAAAATACCTTACAAACACAAATAAATGATCACAAATGATATGAATTTTATGATATAACACAGATTTAATGAGTTTAATCAGATTGATTCAAGAGTTTGGTATGTCCAAAACAATATTACATATAATAAAATTACACACAATAATTTAAGATGATACTTATTAGAGTCCAAAATTGTCCATAGTTATAAGAAGCGTTGCAGTTCAACGATGATATGTCCTCACAGCGAAGACTCTAAAATGACAGTATGCGAAATCACACTTATAAATCCACAAGTCCAAGATAATCACCACGATTTCTATCTGTCTACAATTTGGAATCCTATTTTGATTTACATCACTTCAAAGACGACAGTAGAATAATTACAGCGATTTCGCTCACATGGAATTATTATAAATCCTGGTATTATAAATCCTGGCACTAGGTACTGTATAGGTCTGTACACTCATTGCAGATTAAAACTAGCTATTACTTCTAGCTACATGTTACTGGTGGCTACTGGCAAATCTAACCTCTCCAAACTCTCCTTTATACAATGATTTCACAAAGTTCCCAAGTCTTAAAATATATATTACCACAGCATCATGTAAAAACATAACCTTGCACTAGCTGACAAATTGGACTTCACATAAATTTCATCAGCTGCATTACATCACCTCACATTTATAACATCATGGGGAAGTACCTAATTATGCAATCTGTTTTGATCTCAATGCATAAACAAGTTGACTCAGTTTCTAAATTTACATCTTGGGGAATTCCCATGTCTCCTCTTGCACAATCTATCTCGTTCAATCACAATATGGAAGCTAATATAACAATACGCTCTTAAAACGTTTCAGAAAATACGTTTTAAGAACGTTGCAAAATAACGCCAACAGGTTTGTTTATTTAAACGTACAGAAAACGTTCCGAAACGTTTTTAACAACTGCAATTATGGTTAAATAGGACTTGGCTAATTTGTAAGGATGTTTAGCTTGCTTCATGGTAATCGATGTATTTGTAACTCTGGACTTCAAATTTGGCAATGGTTGAATAATGCAGGATAAAACTTGTACATAAATTGAGGACCCATGATGTTGGATGGGAAGTTGCAGACAAACCCCATTTGGTTTGTGATTTGTAGTTATGTGATTCAGGATTTTAGATTTTAAAGTGTCTATGTCTCATATCTTAAATACTATAGTGTCCATATCACAGTCCTTAAATAATACAGTGTCCGTATCACAGTTCTTAAAGGGTACACAGATATGAGGGTTGACATTGACTCTATCACCATAATCGTTACCCTTGTGTGTATGCTGATATTTGACTTTGTTGAGTGGTACAATATCCCTTTCACCAAATTTGCTGTGAAACTGGGCAAATTTGTAATTCTTGTTTTAAGAATGTCTTAACCCACCAATCCAGTGTAAAATGTTCCTATTGTAAGCTTTATTATCATACTCGTTGCATATATACTGACATACATGACGATGATTCTTGGTTATGTTTCAAATGTACAGGTGATATTTTTGCGTTTAACCATTATTTAGATGATGATGAATTTCGTTTTGCTCTATTCTGCTTTTATAATTCATCTAAACTCAACAACATGCTGAGTTTAAAATTGAATCCTCTTGTTGCCAATGATATCTTACGGAATACTGTTGATGATGATTATTTTAATCTTACTAATTCGTGCACTTATCAGTTTGATATTTTACAGGTTCATGTAATGATGAATTTTCAATTTTGCTTTTGAACTCTAGAAGTATTAATAGGAACTTTGATGGTATTCATACATTTACTTCGAATTTTAAACATAACTTTTCTACATTGCACTATCGGAAACCTGGTTCAATCAGGATGACTCAAATTTGATTGACTTTGAGCATTATAATCTCATTAGTGCTCCACGTCATGGGAGGAGGAGTGGAGGTGCTGCACTTTATGTTCTTGATTCTATTTCATATTACGTTCGTGATGATTTAAAACTTATTCAAAATCCGTCCAATGATCATGATCATTCTGAATCACTTTTTATAGAAATTAACCTCCCAAACAGCAAGAATATTATTATAGGTAATATTTATCGTGCACACCGTACTGATTCTGACATATTTGTTGCTGATCTTTCGAACTCCCTTAACAAAATATCCTCTGAAAATAAACACTGTTATATCTCTGGGGACTTTAATTTGGATTTACTCCAATCGTGTAATGTTAATATTATAAATGAGTTTCTCAACATTTTTTACCACCATAATATGTTTCCACTTATTTACAGGCCTACACGCATCACTTCTAATAAGCCTCTGTAATTGATAATATTTTCACCAATGTGTTAACACATAAAATTAATTCTTGGGTGTTTGTTGTGGGACTTACTGACCATTTTCCAGTTTATTCAATAACTAAATCGGTCCCATTTAGACATCCCCCCTCAAAACAGAGAACATATCGTTCAGTCAATGAAGATAGCATTCAAAATTTTAAAAATCCTATCAGTCTCATTGATTGGAATTTTCTTAATGACATTACTTCACCCAACTTAGCATATGATACATTTTTTAAAAAAGTTTTCTAATATTTATGATGTACATTTTCCTTTGAAAAAAGTCCGTTCCGGTCGTCGCAGTACACCACGTAAACCCTGGATAACAAAATGTATACTCAAATCTCTTCGTCGTAAGGAAAGGCTTTATACAACATTTATTTCCCGTCCATCCGAATCTATCAAATCTGCATATACTGCTTATCGAAACAAACTTACTTCACTCATTAGAACTTCTAAAAAATTGTATTATACACAGAAATTAAATGATTGCAAATATAATACTAAGCAGACTTGGAATGTTATCAATGAGGTCCTCGGCCGTAAGAAACAAACAATCTTCCATCAAATTTTTACATCGATAATATAATGACTTCAGATCCTAATATCATTGCAAATCAATTTAACAAATACTTCATTAACATTGGCCCGAATTTAGCAATAAAATGAATAATGTTGGCAGCGAGTTTCAGGATTTTCTTAAAAATAACAATTCACCAATTAACTCTTTTTTCCTGTCTCCTACTGATAGCAATGAGATAATTGATATTTGCAATTCTCTTAAGACAGGCACAAGTCCCGGATTTGATGAGATAAAATCAGATGTAATTACATCAGTTAGTACTTTTATTGCCGCTCCACTCACCACTCACATATACATTATTATTAATCTTTCTTTGATTTCTGGTATTGTTCAAAATTGCTAAAGTTACTCCTATTTTTAAAAGTGGCAATGCTCATTCTGTTAAAAATTATAGACCTATTTCTGTGTTACCAGTTTTTTCTAAAATACTTGAACGCATTGTACATAAACGATTATATAATTTTATTATTCGGCATAATTTACTCAATAATTCTCAATTTGGTTTTC
This sequence comes from Ophioderma brevispina, assembly GCA_023653785.1. Lineage (NCBI taxonomy): Eukaryota > Metazoa > Echinodermata > Ophiuroidea > Amphilepidida > Ophiodermatidae > Ophioderma > Ophioderma brevispina. The sequence goes on along the minus strand of JAMKCH010022717.1, from coordinate 26,877 downwards.
GTTCAAGTCGATCTACCTATATGGCACTCTTACGTGCCTATAATAAAATTGCCGAAGATCTTGATAATAAGATGCATGTACTTGGTATATTCCTGGACCTCTCAAGGGCTTTCGACACTATTAACCGTGACATCCTCTTATCCAAGCTCTTTCATTATGGTGTTCGAGGATCAGCCTTTGAGTGGTTCAGGAGTTACTTATCTGGTCGTTTTCAGTTTGTATCTTATAATAATTCATTTAATTCATCAAATATGGAAATTTCCTGTGGTGTCCCACAAGGCTCTATTTTGGGACCTTTACTTTTTATTTTGTACATTAATGACATCGTTAATTCCTCAAACTTATTTTCTTATTTTATTTATGCTGATGATACCAATTTACTGACTTCACATGAAAATTTCTCAGATCTTGTACTTATGGTCAATAATGAATTAATTAATATCTCAAACTGATTTAAAGCAAACAAATTATCTCTCAATATTGACAAATCTAATTTTTATGATTTTTAGAAATAGACATAGTAAGCGCTCATATCCTAACGCAGGTATTAACATTGACAATGATCCAATTAATAAAGTTTCTCACACTAAATTTTTAGGAGTTATTTTGGATGAATGTCTTCTTACTTGGAACATGCATAATACTTATAATATTGTGTCCAAATATTCTGGTATTCTTTTTAGACTAAAGCACACATTACCAATTTCTACTATATTTTCTTTGTATAATAGTTTAGTATTACCACACATATATTATTGTAATATAATATGGGCAGATCCAAACAATTGCAATTTAAATTCTATTCATGTTAAACAAAAGAAAATCATTCGTCTATGTAGTAACTCTGATTATCGTGCTCACACCCCTCCTTTATTTTTCCACTTGAATACCCTAACTATTCACGATATTCACAAATTTTATAAAGCTATATTTATGTTTAAGTATCAAAACAATTTGTTGCCTGAGTTTTTTGACGATTACTTTGCAAAGGGAACAGCTCTTCATGGATATGGAACCAGATATTCGAATTTGTTTCGACCCTTTAATTTCCGTACCGATCTGGCTAGGAATACAATTCGAACTCAGGGTCCCCTTCTATGGAATAGCATCCCCAATATATAAGGGACTCTCTTTCTGTTAATCAATTTAAATGTAAATATATATTTCTTACTACAATATAGAATATTTAATGGACTTATCATTATTATGTAAAACTTTTTCCAATATATTGATGTAAATTTAGTTTAATCCTGCCAACACACTGTTTGTCCTCACATGTCCTTGTTTTGTCTTGTCGTCACGTTTTTGTTTTGACTGGTCTATTTTGTGTCTTTTGTCTTGCACTCTACCTCATTAAGGTTTAAATTGTACTTTTGTTCGTTAAGGGGTTAAAATCTCGAGCATTTGCTTTGTTTAACCTCCTACCATATATGTCTATTTTATTTTGTATTAAGATAATGGTGAATAAATGAAACTGAAACTGAAAAATGCTAAATTTACTCAGTTTAACAGATATTAAGTTCAAAAGTGCGTCCAGCACTAAAATCGCAACCCCTGTGTGTGTGTACTGATAATGATGTTTGGAAAATATATTGGTGTTCTCAAAGATGTTAAGATTAGAAGTGAATCTATCATCATAAACACAGCCCTACTATGTCTGTGTAATGATATTTGGATGGTAAAGTATCAATTTCAGTTTCTCGGATGTTGGGGTTAAGATTGACTCCATCATTTGGATCACAACCTCTCATATTCCCTTGTGTATATCCTGATAATTAAATGTTAACACGCCCTTAGCACTAACGAAGTCATCTGAGAATTTTTTTATAAATCAAAGACCAAAAGCAATTTTTTTGGCTGAATATGTTCCCACAACATTAATAACAATTATTAGTAACATTCAAAATATTAACCTTTATGATGTGCTGAAACAAACCATTTCATCGCGGACGTTACTTAACCGTTACTGTACTGTAGCACTCTGTGGAAATGGCGTGTAATTTTTTACAACACCCGTAAAAAATAAGGATTTCCTAAAACTCAACAGTTTTTTTAACGATAGTCTTTCGGTCTTCTAGAGTAGATATCACATAAGTAATTTTTTCAAAAAGTTTGTGTCAGCGCGAAAGGCTTCATTTGATTTTTCCGTCTTTTTACCCGCAATTTTTTTGCGCGTAAAAACATGTTTTTTTGCCCTAATTTGCAGCCCAAACACAATTTCAAGTTTTATTGCTGGGGGGGCGTTGTCTTAGGATCCTTCACATGTGGTATTATTTTCGTGCAAAAATTCCTCGGGAAAGTGATTTCCTTAGTTGTGGGGTCCCATGACCCCCTCCCCCACCCCACCCCCTTGGGCCTAAGGGGAGTGAAAACCCCTTGGTCACTTATGTTAAAACATCACTTCCATAATCCTTGATCAAAAGTGTCCCCTACAACATATCGTCGTGGGTTCTGCACAGTGTCGAATCAGCATAATGCTAGTTCTGGAAAACGGCGTTTTGAAAGTTTGAGTTAACTTATGACTGCGTGTTAATTAAATGAAATAAAGAAGGAAATGGCTATTTTAAGTGGGTATTTTAAAGACATGAATGGTTACTAATTGACGACAGTATTAAAATTCCAAGAAGCAACTTTTTTCTTTAATTCAAAATGGCCGACTGAATGTGGTTCGAAATTGTATATGCAACCCCAAATTTTTGATTTCGCTCTGCTCTAAGGAGTCACATACGTATTCGACTGCATGAAACCCGTTGATTTCTAATGTTGGTATGGTTAGATTACGATAGCACGGGTTTTACTATTTAAAATGATTTGATGTGCCGATGTTGCCACGATGATAAGAATGACGATGGTGGTGATGATGGTGGCAGTAACGATGAAATAAGGAAACATACGAGCTTCTTGACGACGACAATGAGCCTACTTGATCGATGATGATGATGATTATGATATGATGATGATTGAAGAACGACGACGACGACGATGAAAGAGTCTAATGATGGAAGACGACAACGAAGACGATGACGATCTTGTCTCATGATTGATGAGAAGATGACGATTGACGATGTCTATTGATGATTGAAGACGACGACGATGACGATGGTCTATTGCATTGGTTTAGTTACAAACCATTGGCAAACTTGTATCAAACGACTTCCATAAGCGGTTTCTCGTTACTAAAGTGGGAAACAGTCACTGTTTGCATTATTCGTTCGTTTGTAAAATAAGCGCAGATGACCACGATGACCAAACGAATCAAGAAAATTATCAAACTCTTACAAATCTGGTCCTTAAAATAATATCGTTAATTGTCGCCAATATTGTTTAAGTCTTTTTTGCCAGATAACAACAAAATTTCAAGAGTAGTAAATACGTTTAGAAGGAACCACAAAACATTGTAGTGCATGTATATAAAAAGTAATAATATGTATGCAGTTGTAACTAAATATGTTGGTAGAAAAACTGTAAAAATGGGCTCAGAAAATATTTAAATTGTAACGGATTTGGAGGATAAAGTGGTTTATTTTCGTTTTTCTTAATATTTCTCATTACATATAATTATAGTTCCTATCTTTTAAGTAATGTACAACAGATTAAATATATACCAATTTGAAACGAAATTAACAATTGCAAAATGGTAAATATACTCATAAAATCTAACAGTAATCTAAAACAATTTAGAGGGCCACACTAACGATTATACAACACCTTCCCAAAGAAAATATCAATTTGTTCCTGAAAGGCGAGTTTTTGTTTAAATGATGTATATATTAGTAATTATTTAGTTTGCAGAATATCAAAGTTACATCAAAGAAAATTTCAAATTTTCGCCAATATGTTTACAAGTCTATTTTTGTAACACGGTTACTAAGGGGGGGGGTGTTAATAAACACCGAGAATTCATTATTATAAAGCAGCCATAGATGATTTCGATGTGGTATACCCGTTGATAGTATTGGTCCATCGTGTTCTACGGCTTCCAACATAACCTAGTCACAATGACGTCAAAGTTCACATTGGCAAAAGTGGTGCGTTCATTCCACAGATACACATCCAGAGTATATATTAAAATGAAAAATGAAATTGCATTAAAAAAATGGGTAGGAAAATGGGATTTTCATGCGGTGGGTTTTTGGGCCCAAATGAATGATATGGAAAATGACCTAGGTTTTAATCAACATATAATTTTAGAGCCATACAGTGGCACAAATTTAAACAAAGATAACAATAATAAAAAGGGTAATGCAGTAACATTTATGGCGAATAAATGTCCTCGAGGTCGAAGAAAAACTAAAATAATGGCGCCATTATTTTTAGTTTTCCCATCGAGGGTACATTATTAGCCCATAGATGATACTACAAATTTATAATTTTCTATAACTAAAAAAAATTTGATTTATTTTGTTTGTTTGTTTGTTGTTGTTATAGTTTTATATCTTTTGAAAAATATTTTTATGTGTGTATTTTGTATTCTGATTAAAATAATAAAATGATAAGAAAAGCAGTAGCGGATCATTATTGTAGAATTAATAAGGGGCAGGTAAACTGACCAATAAGAATGATGCATTTCAATATGGGTATAGTAGATGGTAGTAGAACCACTACCACCACTCGACTTCGACGCTATCCCCAGTGCTCGAGGGTGCCTACCTTCACATTTGTTTCGCGCTAAATTAGCAGAAGGATTGAAATAATTATATGGAAGACTTACGAAAGTTTTTAACGTTTTTGCGCACCGAGGGAAAGTTTACCTGGGGTGGTTACTCCTCCGCTTTGGTAAATCAAGGGTTAATGTCACTATGCCCCCCAAAAATATATAAATTTGCGTGTATTTGTACATGTTAAACCAAACTTTGTATAATTCTTTTTCCCGACGCATAGACCGTACGTTTCAATAAGTACAGTAACCTATTAAAACACAAAAATTAATGTGAAATAACTGACCAATTCCCTCATGAAGTTAGATTTAGAAAGGTAAATTCACCGATTGCCTTAAATCTTGAATAGAACCTATTATCGATTTTGCTCACTGAAGTCAATCTTTGGTCGCCAGAGAATACGTATTCTTCAAAATTTATCTGTGTGCTTTGAGATATTTGGACACGCAAAGCTATCGAATACGTATTCGATTTGTTTGTGAAAACCCGTTTTATTTTTGTACAATGCGTGTTATTCGACGCGGCTATTTTGGTTAGTAAGAATAGGCTGGAGACCGGGCCCAAGCGTGAAAGAGTACTAAAGAACTTGACGAAAATAGGACTAGAAAAGTTATTACGGGAGGGGAAGGTAAGGGGAGGGGGGCGGGAAGGATTCTAGGCAGATGTACTTTTACTTTTAATTTTTGGGTAACATAAAAAGTACATAAAATGCAACCAGAACACTATTTCTCAATTGAACCGAAAAATTATCAGATCGACACTATGTCGTGACCACGACGATAGGATCGCTGAAATCACTACTCCTGTGTGTAAACGATAAGTTGGTTTTGAATAAATACCACAATGTGATCCCGATCACTACTAGTGCAAGGGATGAGAATTCAATTTACAAACAAGAAACATTTTGGGTGCTGGGCAACCAATGTAATTCGCCCGCGCATGGCAGAATTATAAAAACATCCAAAAATATCCAAGAATTGAGTATAAATAACATTTCCAAGCAAAAATTGCTTGTGTAGGTGTTTTACTGAAAACGGAATATGATTAATAGTGGTATTGTTAAGTGTTGATTCAAGTTCACTAACTTCTTGTTCAAGGTATGATCACTGTAGTACCCACTAGTCAACCCCCATAACTGATGTCAGCTGCCAAGAATTGTAAATTTCTTAATCATCAATGATATAGTCTTAACCATGCACTTTTGGGCAGTTTTCGTCGCCCAACTGGGCTGATATTTGACCCGTAACTCAAACACATGGAAATAGAACCTTTTACAGATCCCATATAAATTTGTGTAAAAACACTGAATACAATCTATCCACACTGTATTAATCATGTTATTACCACAAAACTATCTTGTGTTTGGGCATAAATAATTTATGTCATATTCATCACACCCATTACGTCAATTTTTAGCGGCTGTCAGCATTTCAATTGTCATGAAAATTGTTATGACCAAGACTCTTCATGCTTCAATACAAGTCCAAAAACTCATGTCTGTCAGTTATCAACATCTTGCCCCGCGCTCCTGCGCGGGCAATAACAGTATACTTACATTGTCATGGTAGCAAAATTTTAAAAGCATCCAAGGTTTCCCCAACCTGGGGGTCGCGACCCCTTTTGGGGGTCGCGGAACCCTTAAGAATGGGGTCGCGAAGTTCTTTAAATGAAAATGAAAGCCCTTTTCTTCCAAAGGTGATTGTTTATAATATACTTTAACTTAATATAATTTAACTAGGTCAAGCAAGCCAAACTCATTTTGCAATGTTGGAATCATTTGAATTGTATTTGATTAGTAAAATTTCCGGGCGCTCGAAATAATTGTAAATTGTCACTTACAGACTGTTCAAAGATCTAAATTGAACTTGGACTATAATGAAATTAGTCATGTCAAGCAAGCCAAACTGATTTTTGCAGTGTTTTGATTAATCAATGATTTGTATGGTGGATCAAACTTCCGCGGCCAAAGCGCGCAATCAGTATAATTGTCACTTACAGGACTGTTCAAACACCAAAAGCTTGTAATGAAATTGTGGTATTTTTGCACACTTCGGGCGCAGTTGTTTTAGGATGTCAGAGCACCATGCCCTTGGAATGCACAACTGAAATGCTTAATTAAGGATTGCCCTTGCTTCCCTATCAATCAGTAGATTCAAAGCTTCCGTTAGCTATAGGCGATCTTGCAAGCCCTTCCCCTAGCTTGAAAAATTGGCTACCATTGACTGATACCTCTCCACAACACCTTTCCTTTTTTTCTTGACTGTCAAAATTTCTTTTTGAGAATATAATAATTCTTTTTGAGCAATGGGGGTCGCCGCAAGCTAAGGTGTCAAGAAATGGGGTCTCGGGACAAATAGGTTGGGAGCATGGACGGGAGATGGACGCCATTTTTGAAAATCACGATGCCCGTATGTAGAGTATTGCTTCACCTCACACGAATACTATTTCAACTCAACGAACCAACATAATACCAAACATTTAGTTACATACTAAGACTACGTAAAAGCGGCTCGCAATGTCCTGGTGTTATTGGACCATTCTGGTGTACAAAGATCGTCGGTATTGAGGATACTAAAAAGGTGAATTTGTAACTCAACAAGAATGGTCAAGCTGGGCGATTTGATTCCCTTCACTCCCTCGACCATGTGAACCTTCCTCCTATGTCCATGGTTTAAACCCTGTAAGAAGAGATACGAAAAACCACAAACGACCCACTTGACGTGTGAACGATCTATCTGCCGCCCTAATGATGCACTTGTTATTCAATTCTCTCAAGTGGCCCTTCCGAGGATAATCCCATTCAGAATTTCTGGCTCTTGCAAATTCTCCATTCGTGGCTGTTTCTTCATTGCGAAAAGATTCCGGGTCTCGGGAATCAGCGAATTCAAACGTATAGCCACATCTGGAACCGATCAACAGCCCGGGGGGTTCTTGGATTTGCTCGGGAACCCTGCTCGTTCCTAAAAAAAGAGTGACGACTGCAAATGCGGGACTACCGCATGGTATCAAATCAATGTAATCGGTTTCTAGACGGCCGCTAGGGGTACATTAATTTGTGATGTGACTGTTCAATGATCGAAAGAGAAAAAATAATTCTAAATATAGCCACAAAAAACTAACCCTAATTGTGATCTTTTTTTCATGTATTGAAACATGCCCCGCAAGGGGTATAATCTCACTGCAAATTACCTCCAATCTTCAACAATTTTATTTGTTCAGCATAGAATAGGCCGACCAAAACAATATATAACATTATGTAAATATGCATTACAGTGAAAAAAATTAATTGATCATTTAATCAAAATATTTTGCATACATTCAATGATTTTTATAAACATTATCGTGTACTTTCAAAGATATATAACTGGGATATACTGTGGAAAATATATTTAAAAGCACAGTAAGGTGTCATATTATCTCTGTACCGTTAGGTGTAATTTTCACTGAAAACTAGTACCATTTCACCAAAGCTTGTCCAATTAGGGCCGGGTATATTTTCACTGAAAATTGGGATCCTTTAGGCGTCACTTTCAGAACCCCTGGAACGAGCATGGTGCCCAACGAAAATCCCAAGATGCCCCTCCCCCCCCCCCCCCCTTCCTACTTTCAAATTTAGTCAACTTCATCCTTGATTGTTTCACGTGGGCGGCATGGGCAGGAAAGCGAACGCATAACGATGTACGTTAAGTTCTTATATAACGAAAACCACACAAATACACACCGGAGACCGCCGGAACATGTTGTAATTCAATTATACTTTTTCCCTTTCGTGTTCGACTAGGTTTGCAACATATTCTACTCTAATTGAATGGCTCGCCTATCATCGATTGCGGCAGAGGGATTATGATCAAAGGGGCGCTGTTGAATCCCTTCCCATTGTGCGGGTGAATGATGGATAATCAGATTAAAATCGGATTGGGGAAGTCGATGTGCTTCCTCCTGTTCTCTTTCTTCCATGGTTAAACCAAGTGATTACTCAGAAATTATTGTAAGTTACCGAAACACATCGGAGCAAGCACCGTAAGGTGCCTGCGCCCATATTTTTAATACCCCTGACACACGGTATCATAGTTGCAAGAGGGGGACATTCAAGTAATAAAAAATTAGAAAGTGGCCCAAACAACAGTGTATACAAAAACAATAAAAACAACGAATGCAAAACCTTAAACCAGCGGTAGAACAATGGCATGCTTGTGAACCTTGCAAAAGAGTCTGCACGAAACAATTGGAAGGTTTCTGGTAACATTGACCATGCTGATTCCAAATCCGATGATGCATTTTGTATATGAGATTTTGAGTTATGGAAGGGGGTAAAAAACAGGGGTCAAATTTGTAAACGTTTTAATCTAAGGATTAAAAAAGTATAGTTTGCTATAAAGGGGACAATTACCTTAACACAGTAGGCTTAAAATAGTTCCAAGTTACCCTGGGAACACAGAAATTAAATGCAAAGGATTCCTCTCAAAATAGGCTTAAATTCTTCATGCAAATAGATTATAATTCAATTACATGTTAGTGATGTGTTTGACAGGTGATATTGAATTAAGGGGTTGAAATGTGTTAACGGCCCACATGGTGTATGGGGGATCAGTACTCTGGACTCATAAAGTAAATGAGATTTCTGGTGTTACATTCCCTTGCGAACAATTCGAAACAATCGGATTCAATTATACCGGTAAAATCCGCGGATTCAAGCAACGGTGCCTATAATAGGACCCCATTTCGCAAAACCGGACAAGAGAGAGAAATATTTGACCAGCGCCTCTTAGTAATTTCAGATGAACTACTACTTCGCTGGTGAATATGGACTTCCAAATCGATCGTTAGTTACTATTCAGCCAAAATCATCCTGCAAACCCTGCCCTGAACAGGAGCAATAAATGAATAGCTTTGTAACAGCTGTGTCAGCCAAGGCCTTAATTCGTAAATAAAAAAAGTCCACGTAATAGGATTTTGTTTCCCCAGCAATCGGTCTAAACATACCACAGGGCAAAGGACAACATTTATGCCATGATTTTTTTTATTCCTTGTGATTTGTTTGGACCGATTACTGGGGCGGCAAACGGAATCCATTATGTAACTCTACAGCGAATATCTGGTAGAGCATGGACATAAGTTCAAAGAACCCATTCACCATGATCCAATTTATCGGCTTGAGGTAATGCGATAATCCCCTCTCAGCAGGAGAGCTGCCAAGCAATCAACATCAAGTATGAGAGCCTGCCCGAAATAATGATCCAAATCAAATCAAATCAAATGTATTTCATCTCAACATAAAAATACCAATCAAATACAATAAAAATACATTGTAAAACCTAATGGGGCATGCTATGAGGACACTGCTTAACGCATAGCGTGGGATTGCAGTAGTGCCCTAGAAAAACTGTAGGTTTTACAGTAGTGGACTAAGAATAGGGTGGACTTCGAACAGTCTCAGGAATTGTACTTAATATTATGTCATGCAAAAAAACATGTAGTAAAGTGCCCGACCCGAAATCCCGATTCAAATCAACAGAGTAATTTTAAAATAGACCCATCCACCATGCTATATTTCACCACGAATGGACCGGATTTTTTCAAACAGTCCAAAATAAATAATCCTTTGTTTCAGCCACATAGCCTTGAATTAGCTTATGAAAATATAGGAGATTTGGCTGTTTCTTTTGAAAAAAAGTTCAATGTTTTCTAAAACTTTCGCAAAAATTGCAACATCAGCTATCCGTCAGAATGACCTCCAGAGTCCCCTGCCAACATAATTTTGCTTGGAAATAGTATTGCTTGATTGGTCAAGGGTGAGGCGGTTGAACAGATACCTGAAAGGTCCAGTCACGCGGCCCATTGAAGTTTGCTAACAATTGCCTGGTAAATGAGAGTAAACCATGGGTAATCGGATTACTAAATTGAGCACTCTTCTTTTAGAAATCAATATGAGTCCAATCAATCTAAACAATTTCCAACATTCGTGTTTCTTTGATCAGCTACCGGGGGGGACCCACACACTTGGGTATGTGGAATTTTCCCCCTTTCACATTGGAGGTGTCTCGTTTTGACGACGTATGTTAGCAGGGGACTGTACTGTAAGAGTGTGCGCTTCCGGATAAACTACCCTCAGAGAGGCTGTGGAATTCTTTGCACACCCAAGTACTGAGGCCTAGTGATAATCCTAAAATTAATGGAAGCACTCTGGCTAAATCACTCGTAATGGCCCCCAGCTGGGTTTCAAGGTATACAGGGGGTCAAAAATTTAAAATGTTATGAAATGTGTAAAAAGCACACCGTGGTGTTTATCTGGTGCACCAAGGATTCCAAAAAGGGATAGTTTACACTATCTATGGTTATAGTTCGGAGTTATGGGGTAAAAAGGTAAAAATGGTTGTGAAAAAGTGACAATTGGTGTGTACCTGGTCAAAAGTTTAAAAAGTTGCTTTGATCCGTTACATGTGGGTGCAAATGTTTCCCTAGATAAAGATGAAATAAGGAATAGTTTGCCTTATCTGTTATGCTAGTTTTCACGTTACCAAACAAAAGAGGTCACAGGTCAGATAGAATCCAATAGCTGCCAGTAGCTGTTGACTTTATTCGCCATTTTCGGTAATAACCGGACACGTAGATGTCACAACTATCCTATATTCATTCTATTGAGCTAAACCAACAATTTGGACACATTTTACAACAATGGAGCAATTTTTATTTTTGACCGCTGTACAAACCAAAAATTGACTTTTTACCATTTTTTTACAGTGTTTTACCCAATATCCTAAACTATGAGTCACAGGTAGTATAAAACTATTCCCTTTTGGGTAATCCTTACACCCGCAGGCATCATGGTGTGCCTTTTCAACACAATCGGAAACCATTTAAAAATTTTACCCCTGTGTAACCCTGAAACTCCAAGTGGGGCCATGAAGGGGTGTGGCAAGTGCTTCCATCGACAATGTTTTTGATTATCATTATAAAAGTACTTGTGTACCAAAATCACAATGTTATCCGGATTTGCACACACACGTAAGTCGTTCAATTACATCCCCCACTTACTGCGAAGAATCGGGTCAAAGACTTACTTTGGACTTGGATTACTGTGTGGTGTGCTTTTTCGGTGTTCTGAGATTTCCGCCACCCAGAAAAAGTATAGTTGTTGGGTTCGTCCACAGTCGCAAAAAGCGTACTCACATGATAGGTCCGAACGGAGAGTTAACTCAAACGATAGTGCACTGCAGCGATACATAGTTTCTATCCTAAGCTTTATTGCAAAAAATTTACACCGTGTTGCTTTCGCTCTGTGATGCAATTTTCAATCAAAGTACTATCAATTCCCAAAAAAAAAGACAGAAAAAAGTTACCAAAATCCAATATATAATCACAGGCCAGTACGCGGGGGGGGGGGGGGGGGGGGGGGGGGGGGGCAAATTCGAGACCAGGGCAAAAGGTTAACTTTTGTACTGAAAAATTTTGATTAAAAAGTCCAAATTTAGCGAAATGTTGGCACCAAAGTTCCACCTTTTGGTTGAAAAAAATGTAAAAAAGTCAAAAAGGACCGTGACCATTTTATCGGGGTTAGGTCCACTTTTAACCCCAAAAAAGGTCCACTTTTCGGAAAAAGTTACTTTTTTGAAGTCCGCACCCCCCCCCAAAAAAAATCCTGCGTACGGCCCTGTATAATCACAAGGAAAATATATAACAGATTAAAAATCAATTTTTTTCGGAAAGATTTTGAAAGGTCCCGGCACCCCCCCCCAACAAAAAATCCTGCGTACGGCCCCCTGTATAATCACAAGGATCATATAGAAAACAGATTTAAAAATCCATTTTTTCGGAGAACATTTGAACTTTGTTCATGTGTTTCATTCAAAAATTCTTTCCTAAAGAAATAAAATGACGATCCTTTCCTTTTCCCTATTAAAAAAAGAGATAATACATAAAACGAAGTTTCTTACCAAAACAAGCTCTCAAAAAAAGCATCATAGAAATAAGACCAGAAAAGAGACAGACTGATTTTTTTTTGGAAAAAAATTAATTCATACTAATGCTTGTGTTAAGTCGGCGTAAACATGTGCATAAAGTTGACTTAAGGACTTCAGGTGTACTTTTACTCTAACCAGGAAGTGAAATTGATCTGACTATTGGTTAATCTTGTTGATGGTTCAATCAGGATTCCATTATTGGTGATTCAAGATGAATAGGATTATAACATCGGAGGATTATAACATCGTCAGTGATTCCATGTAAGTTTCTTCACAACAAAAACACGGTACAAGCAAACCTGAAACTTCAATTTAGATCAATCGTTAATTGAGCACAAAAGTAAGTATGTCGGTCATCTCGCGTACACTGCACAAGAAAGGCCAAGCTATCCAGTTATAACATACATTGAATTCAGAATGCTCTAATAACCACAGGTTGGCCATTAAGGAGCTGGTCGCTTCATGGGATCACTGCAGTGATAACAAACGTTCGCACGAAGAGCGATGCAAAAACCGACCTATCAGTTAGAGGGCCGCTAATCAAGTTTTTCTCTCTTGTCCGGATTTCGAAATCGTCCTAGTATAGGCACGTGCTTGTATACGCGATTTTTACGTAAATGTTTAGCCCTATGATGACCTTGAACAGTTTTTGGCCTGTGTGCAAAACAAAAAGGTTGTAGATATAGGAAACTATACCGTTTCATCCTAGAACAAGATGAACATATTTATATACTTTTAACCCCATGGGAAACATTTACAATGTTGCCCCCCGTTAAGTTATTAAATCCCCTTTCCCTATCTTAAAATTCTAGGTATGATCAAATTGCATCATCAAAGATCTGGAATCAGCAGATCATATAATGTGCCCAGAAACTATCAACAAACATTGTCTGCCAGGACTCTTTTGCCAGGTCACATGGGACTATGGCAGGACTACCGGACTTTTTTAACATTGTAAAAAAATCAAAAATTAAAACTTTTAATTTTGGTTGAGTGTTTTTCAAAATATGGAGTCAGAACTCTATTCATGCAACGCATTGGTTATTTGAATGGCATAAATAGTGTATGGCATGACTCACTGCAACGTTTTTATCTAAATACACTTTCTAGCTAAAAGGAAATTAAGACTTTTAAAAAGTTATTGGATTTGAGTTTTGACTTTATGTAGTAGAATTTCAAACTTGCAATGTCACTATCGTTTACCCGATTTTTTCATTACACTATACATCTAACAATCCAGTACAATATTAATAGATATTTTCATGAAACAAGACTCCTCACTGCCTGCGTGTAAAAAAAAAAAAACATCAGTCTTCATTAAATTGGTCCTATTACGTCCATGAAAAGAAAACCGGTTAACATTTGAAACAGGATCAATTTAGATCAAAAGTGGGTTAAAAGTATGAAAATATAATACAAAATTTAAAATCAACAGCTACATTTACACACTTATTCCTAAAGACGTCAAGACATTTTTGTGAACAGTAAAGTATGTAGCATATAAATGAATATATATATAAGTAAATGACACAACCTTATTAAAACTTATTTAACATAGATTAGCAGAGATTATGATTTATGTATTAATATGGGTACTTCATTGTCCCCACAGAACGATTTATAATTGTTGCAGTGGTTGGGGAAATAGCGGATCGCACTCATTACAATTCGTAAGTAGTATCTTTCCACTCTTTATTTCCATTCTTATTTATAAGGAGTGGAAGCTCGTAAACTTAGAGAATAAAAGTATTATTTTGGGAACCGGTATTCACTTTAAGGTTGGTATATTTTGTGACCCCACTTTTTCTGCTCCCAGTTGAATCAGCAGCCTTGACGGAATAAAGTACAGTATTCCCTGCACAAGTGGGTGCAGTAAATGCCACCCCGTCACTTTACACGAAATTGAAAACCAAAGAGAACCATAATTTGGAAGTGGAAGAACAAGGCTGGTTCTGCACGCAAAAATTTATATTCTTTAAGCTTAGAAAATATACATTTCAAAGGTATTATCTCAAAAATAAACCAGTACCTTCCAGACAGCCTTCAACTGTAATTCTCGCCTAACCATTTTCCGCGCCATATCAGCGTTATTACCACCCCCAAAATGTCCTGCTAGATATAATGTCTGAGTTTCGTAAGTGTAAGAATAAAATTCCCACGGCTTAAACTTCACTCCCTATATAGGCCGTGAACGTTTGCGATTTAACCATCTTTTCCGTGCTACAGCACTGGGAATTTACTTCCTTCACTAAAATTGAAAAAAAATATTATGCAAATCAGGAAGCTTTATCCCCAAATGAAAGAGTGCACATTATTTAGAAAACTAAATAAACGATCAACTCAATTGACTTCAGAATTAACTGCGGTATGGCAATCATGCCTTATAATGCAGCGGCCTATGTAAAAGATACAATGATAAAACCTACGGCTTGACGAATCGTGCTACTATTCCCAATTTGCATAATCACAATGATTGACAGTGTCCATTAAAAACTACCAAATCTTAAAGCCTCAGCCTAATCTAGGGCATGGCGAGCAGTGAGGACTGCAGCCCGGGGACTGCACAAATGGTGCAGCTCTGCAAGCCTCTGACATACATTATTCCGCCTAGAAAGATTTGAAACATTTCTATAGCTTTCATTCCAAAAAGTTTTGACTGGGCTCAAGTCTCGACAAGCAAAACCAAAAGTACAGCCTAACCCAAGTTACGCCTTCTTCAATCAGTACATGTTGGTCTACTTGCCCTACTTTCATAGCTAGGCCTACGCCTGTTATGTATGTTGTATAGCCTGTGCCACAGGCCTGTTTTGTTCAAAGTCCAAACGATTGAGACAAAGAAATTGTTCATTTTTTTCATCATATTTATAAGACATGGACTTATAATTAACCTTTAAAAAAGCATTTTGTCTTGACAGTCTTTCCCAGCAGCTTTCAATCATAAATCATGTGTACACCATTTTCCAGGATGTTCACCGATGTTTTTTATTCATTCATTCCTACAGTATTTATAAACTGGTGTTTTGTTTTGATAGAATCACTAAATCAAAATATTATTGTGGCTAAATTTCATGCTTTAATATTACTAATAGGCCGTATAAAATATCAGATTCTCACCTTTGTTCTGGCAGAAAGAGTATTTCACTTTTAGTGTAAAAGCTTGTGTACGATTTATCTGAAATTCCGTAAGGCTAATGCTGTAACTTGTTGGAAAGAAGTGGGGGGTGTTGAGTTCTAGACCTAATTAGATTGAGCATAAAAAGGATAATTGTCTAATTTACAGAATTTAAGAAAAAATTTCCCACAAGGCTCTTGTGTACAAGTTCTCTAGAGTCCGTAAGCGTATGATGATGTACCCTTGGTGGCAGGAAGCAGGTTGAAGAGTTCTCGACCTGAAAATATTGACGTATTCGGCCAAATTAGGAAGCAAATGAGGGGCTTATATTAGTACGCAAAAATCAGCGTAATTGCTCATTTTGAAACAGCTCGTCAGATACGCAACATTCCTTTGCTTCATGTAAAGGGCCTATCATGATGCCATTATTTTTTGGCAATTTGAAAATATGTGATATATAAAATAAGTGCAATTGTTATATTTTTAAATGGTCCACGGATACACCAAAATTCTTTTTGCACATGAAAACGCCTCTCATCACTTTTTTTGCAAAAATTGAAAGTACGTGATAAACATGTGGATTAGGTATGCCAAATGAAGCTACTTAATATGCATAATTGTATATGCTCAAACGGTCCATGGATAAGCAAAATTCCTGTGCACATAAAAAGGCTCTTAGGTCAGGAGCCCATAAACGAAACCTGTACCCCCCGGGGATTTGGGAGACCACTATTTTGAAAACCTTATACATATAGCTATCACATCAGGGTTGTCGCCAAAAATCCCATCTCGGGTTAAAAGGACGTGAGGGCCCACTTTTTCAAAATGGCGGCCAATATTCACTTAATGCCCTTTTTTGACATAATCTTAATTTTTGATCCAAATTCATGCACTATGTGATACTTAATCGCCCCAATAATACACCAGAAATAGTTTTGAAACACCTTTTGGCATGCTTGAAGCTGCCTCTAGAGGGCGTCATATTTCAAAATGGCCACCAAAAACAAATGAAACACCGTGTATTTATACACTTAATGCCTCTTAAAGGCAAAATGCCGGTATCACCTAATTATTTATACTTTGTCATGCACCTGTGGATTGTTTGAGTGCAAATAACCACTTAAATGAAGAAGTGTTAAACCTTTCAAGTGTGTATATAGAGGGCACTTTATGTAAAAATATGGTCTATGACTTCTATACACTAGACCACAAACACAGCCTCCTTAATCACTGGATCACCTTGAAACTGCAAAACCATGGGTTTCTTGAGTCTTATGTGTTGACGGATGGTCACTAAGTGAGCAACAAACTTTCTTACTATGCCTGCCTGCGAGAGCTTCAGGCAAGGAGTGTATGCGTGCGACGCAACCAAACGTGTCCACTTAAGTTGTTAATGGATTGAATGCCTCCGGGGGAGCGTGTTCATGCCTCCTGTTCGGCATCTGTGCCGGCGACCCGGCCCCTGAGAGTGCAGAGTCCTGTCGTTTTGTCTGGAAAGAAACTTCTTGAATTGCGCACAGGATGCAGATTCAAAGGGATCGAGACTCAAAGGGCCTTTAATGGGCTCGTCCCTAATTGTGAGGAACCCTCAGCGCTCATCCATCCGTTGCACAGATGTATGCTTTTCCTGTCTGCGCGCCTTGCCAGCGTCACTTTTGAGTTGACTGGTCTGTAGCGCGCTGGCGCACTGTGTACCCTGTTTTTACTTAGAGTCACCTTGGACTGCACTCTCTATAAGACCACATCCGGAAGGCAGTGGCCTAGATAGGGAGGGGTAAGGGGAGGGGGAAAAATAAAGAACAATATGTTGTTGTGATTTTTGTTGTTATTGTCACGGCAGTATGTTTCATCTGCTTTAAGATAATGAGATCTCTTAGATCTCCCTGAAGGCACCAAACATGCTATTTAACTCAAGAGCTTCCATGGGCTCCAAACCCTGGACCCGCCAGGGCAGTTAATAGTTCATCTGCTTCATGATTGTGAGGTAAAACGAGAGCTCTCCTAATGCGCTGAAACATGCTAAACACCAAAGAGCTTCTGTCGGCTCCGCCCCTGGACCCCACCCCCACAACGTATCAATTAGTTCATCTGCTTCAAGATAATACATAACCCCTCTCGAAAGCACTTCGGGTCAAAAATGTTTAACTCAAGAGCTTCCAGGGGTCTCTGCCCCTGAAACCCCCACAATGGGCTTCCCCCATTACCCTGTATGCCCCCATGCCTGAGATCGACGGCGCTTGCGCTCTGCGCTGCTCAGTGTGAGTAGTCTTGCCCAGGAAGTTGACTCGTCGGTTGGATTGCCTCCTGCCGGCTTGTCGTGGGTGTCTTCGGCCAGCTCCAGCGGACATACTTATACATGGCAAGCAGGCGGTAGAATGCAGGAGCTCAGCTGCCAGGTACCTGGTATGGAACGCATTAGGTCCGGGGTAGTTTTTTAAGGCAAGTCGGTCCTTTGAAATAGTCTCTCAGGGGGTTTGGGGGAGTTGGCTTATGGAAAGACTTGCTTGTCAACCAAGTGGCATCTATTGGTATTGAGCCTGGTGAGAGTCTCGCCTGGGCTGGCTTCTCGTATTGCTGAGTGTGGGGTCTCAGCTGATTGAGATACAGAATCGGACCCGCCGATGTCAAAGTTCCTTGCAGAAGTGAGTCTACCTGAAAGCAGATCAGGAATGAGCATATCTTGGTGGGCCAATGTTGGTGTGCCAAAACAATGCACAGACTTGCAAAAAATTAAGTGAAGCAGACAGACATGGTACCCACATCTGGCTAGATCACAAACTGAGGAACAACTGTGTTTGATACGCATAAGAAAAATTTCCAATTTTAATCTGGTATATTGTTCAATGGCGATCTTTTAAGCCATGCTGTTTCCTTGGTATACGAGATTAAATGCAGCTCCTTTGTATTCAGAAATGATTTCTCTTTCCTCCCCCTCTTCTGGAGTCATGTCTTAATGTCTTCTGTATCCGATTATTCTTCCTCTACTTTTATGTCAGGAAAACTCTTGTGCAGTCAACATTCTCCTGATGGCACTTGTATCTAGTTGCAACATCATTTAACTTCCAACATGATCATCTGGTGGAGGTATTTCTGGCTCTGCCCACATCTGCCGGTACAAATCAGGGCTGATAATTGGCTCTCTGGATGTGCATCCTCAAACACAATCTTCATAGAGTGCTCTGCATAGGAAGCATCGATATACTTTCACGTTTTTTGACCCCTCGTATACCGAGCATTTTTATAACAAACTCCCGAAGGGGGGGGGGGTGGTTAACCACCCCTTTGATTTTCGTACTGAACATCCGATTCCTGTAAATGTGTTACCAAAGGTAACTTAAGTTTCTTTCTTTCCATTGGTATCAAAATAAGTGCCAATATCCCCATTATGACGGCCACTATGACGTCATATGTTGAGGAAAGTATGAAAATACTGAGGGTGGAAAATGATAGATGTCGCAATTTAGCGACGTCAAAAACATTTTATTATAGAACTAAAAAATGCTTCTCATTATTAGAAACTAGTCATTTTCCATCAAGTAGAGCAAAAACCGCAATGAAAATTTGATAGTCCTAACATTTTTGGCGAAAAATTGAATTTCCCCTATGTGTTGTCTATGGAGATTGAAATTTTGCTAACATTGCGAACTTATGACGTTCATTGTGACGTAATGCTAGGCGATGTTGGTACTCATTGTATCAATGGAAAGAGGGAGCACCATAGCATCTATGGTACCAAATGAAGTGCCTATGATGTTTCTGTGTTGTGCTAGGCAGTTGGTACTTCTCTCCCGAAGGGGAGTGTGGCATTTGCAGCCATTTGAAATAAAGCGCCCTCACCGTTTAACCCAGGGTGGGGAATTTTGCAGACACCTGAATTTCATTCGCCTTATGGTATAAGCTTCATAAAAAATAGTTGTCTCAAAAATTCCCCTGGGGGTGGGGGCAGGGGGGTCAGGGTAGCACCGTAGTCATCTACTATGACCATACATCATCTGTTGAGTTATAATTGGTCAAAGGGCAAAGATTGAAGGTACAAATTTGTTATTGACTTTTTTTGTAAACTAAGGTTTTTTCAGGATTTATTAGAGCGATGGATTACAGCAAACCATTTTTTTCCAAAGCTGTCTAATAGACGAGTTAGCGCATCAACAATATAGTCGATTTAATAGTCCTACCCTACATACATCTACATCATACATTAATGGAAGCTTAGTATGTCTACTTTCAGAGTAGGCATGATGTGAAATTGCAAGGTGGGCGCCGAAGCCCGACGAAGGACGGTTTTTGGGGCATTTTAGCCCAAAAACATACACGTTTTTGGGCAAAAAAATGATTTTTTGAAATATTGTATTTGACATCTATATAACATGCACCATCTATGTAGTAGGTTTCAGAACTATAATGTGTCCCAAAAGCGCACAATAGGCTTCTAAAGTTTACAAAATATACAGTAAGTATAGGCGATAATGGTTAAAAAATATACGTTTTTCTCAAATCATGTTCTTAACACCGAAAATAGTTAAACTGTGAGTTACATCAACACGTCTGTGTTTTTGCTCTAAATGAGCTGAAAATACTTGATTTACCATTGGTGAGGCAAGTTAGTGTGGGCCAGTGGATGAGCGCTGTCCCGCAAACCAAAGGCAGTGGTTCGAGTCCCACTGCGGCCAACGTGTTGTGCCATTGAGTAAGGCACTTTACCGTAATATCCTTCTCACCCAGGTGTATAAATGGGTACAGCCATTATTCAATACTGGACTATAAAAGACTCGCTGTGCGGGTGGAGGAGTGGCGAACCCCCCACAGCAAACATAATACGGGGGTCTGGCCCGAACGCTAAGGAAGAGAGGTATGATGTGGTAATGCCAATATGAGCAAAAAGGTGATTTTTGGGGTTCATTTAGTTAAAAACATACATTTTCGGGTTAATAAAGTAAAAAATGATTTTGAGATATGGATTTTTGACATTATATAAAATGCCCAATCTATGTAATAAGGTTTTCAGACTATAGTGTGTCCCCAAAAAGCTCACAATAAGCTCCAAAGTTTACAAAATATACAGTAAAGTTAGAGGCGAGATTGGGCTGAAAATACACATTTCTCAACTCTGGGTTTCTAACACTGAAAAATAGTTTTAAAATTTTAGCCTTCGCATTCAAACGTCCGTGTGTTTTATGTTTTAAATTGAGCTGAAAATACATGAGCTACCATTGGCATTCACATTAGGTATGAGGTGGTGGACTGCCAATGTGAGCCAAAGGTGATTTTGGGGCATTTTAGTCAAAAACATAGATTTTTTGGGTAAAAATTGATTTTGAAGCTATTGGTATTTTTGACAATTTTATAAAATGCCATTAGTAAGTAGGTTTCAGAACATATTGGTCCCAGAGGCCACAAAAAAATCTTCTAAAGTTGTCAAAATATATATATAGTAAGTATAGGAAATATTGAGCGAAAATGGGCATTTTTCTCAAATTTAGATTCCAAAACCTGAAGAGAGCTAAACTTAGATAAGCATTCAAACATGTTCGAAATTAGCTATAAATATGACAATACCATTCCGTGTGTTAGGATTTAACCATGCACGATGACTGAGGGATTATTTGGGCCATTTTAGTCAAAAACATCAAGTTTTGGGATGAGATAATGGTAACATGCCTTGTTCTATGTAAATTTTAAAAAACTAGATCAGTGCCTGAGAATCAAAAGAAGCGTTTTAAAGTACAAAATACAAAATAAGTATAGGTGATATGACTGGACATTTGTGTTTTTCTCAAAATCACGTTATGAAGCTATTTGAAAGAGTAAATTAAGTACCTTTTCAAAGTCCATATTAGTAAGTGTAAATTCTACCCGATAACAAGTATTGCCAATATTTGACAAATGCCCTAAATATGGTTCGTGGTGCATTGCTTTTGATGAAATGTGTTTCTGCGTATAGGCTGTACTAAATAGCTTACTTGCACATAACAATTGACCGAATACGATACAAAACGTGTTTATCGTGCACAATCTTGAAAAAAATACTCTTTTACATGTTTTCTTTGGTCTTGCATGATATCCTTGTCAATGGACAGTGGACCCCCCCCTTTCCGGGACCATGTATGTGGAAATCGCTTTTGTAAAATATGGTAAGAGATTGAGAATGGTATTTTTGTAACGATATTACATACTTCTTCACTAAGAAGTTAGTGCGAGAAAACATTACATCCGCTTATGTATATTACATGATTAACTAAAAATGTATTTACAAACTGTGTAAAGTTAGTGGTTCATATCGGCCAAATGTTATAGTCAAATAGTGGCAAAACATATTTGACTGTCAAATTATTAGTAAAAATATCGATTGGGATCGCTTTTATTTTCTATCTCTTTCTATCTATCAGGCATTTTTTTTTGTGAAAATTTCTGAGTGTAAGTGAAAAAAACTGAAAGGTTAAAATGAGGCCCAATGATGCAGTTTTAGGTATTGGAGTCTGTGATTTGGTTGGCTGCCACACACTTTTGATCACTTGCTATGGCCGGTCCGTGCAGGTTCATTGCATTGTTTCCATATTTTGCAAAGTGCGACAATATAGATGTTTTTTTTTTTTTTTTTTTTTTTTTTTTTTTTTTTTTTTTTTTTTTTTTTTTTTTTTTTTTTTTCTGGCAGAAATAGAAATTATGAAATGGTTAATATGTCACTCACCAGAAATGCTATTAATCTAACCAAATTGCATTAATTAGCTTTAATTTCTCAGTTGTATCAAAATTTAACTGTTGTAGGATAGGATAGTGGGACATAGGTTTATTCAGGCAGGGGTAAGAGAAACATGTAAAAAGGCATTCACTTAAAATGTAAAAGTGGAACAATTAAAAAAAGAAAAATTGAGAAAATTTTCTGAGGACACATGAAAAAAAATGGAGAAGGCAAGCAAAGAGGACAGACAGGGGGTCGCACCCGAGAAAAAAGAAAAGGGAAGGAGGCGGAAAAATAAGGACCATGGATTCTCAAATAGATCACCATGAACAAAATAGTCAACTTTGTTTGTCAATATGATTTATACATTAGCTTCCATGCACGGTAATTGGCTACCCAAATATGTCAATTATATTTTTGCAATTAATAAATTGTTGACAATTTGGTGGACATTTGGGTTGTTTTTATAAAATCATTTTGATGAATGACGGAATGAAGATGCTGTAAATTTGTACCCCGAGAGGAGAAAACAGGAGCTGACGGTTTCTATACCAATTTATATCAGCAGTCTATGATATATAATATGCAGGTTTTTAAAATGGAATTCAGAAAAAGAAAATGCCCATCATCGGACATAACAAAAAAGTGAAAAATACCAAAAATTACAAATCCATTTTAATTTGAATGAAGATATTCATAAGGTTGCTTCAGTATTATGGAAATCATCTGCGAACTCATTAAAGAGCAAGATTTTACAACCTTTGCTCTGAAGGAATATTTGCATGAAATGATGCTCCTTTTCTCAAGTATCATTAGAAAGGAGCAGGTTTCTAACTTGTAAAAGGTATTTGCAAGAAGATGCCCAAAACATATGAGTAATTTCCAAAAACAACATAATCTTGAAAAGACATATGGAAAAAACAAGTACGAAAATATGAAAATTTGAAAAAGAAAATTATGAAAAGGCAAAACACTAAAGAGCTCAAACAAGGAAAAAAAAATTGCGAGCGGAGAAAGAAATATGAGGGTTTTTTTTGCCCAAAAATTAATATTTAGTTTTTCCCCAAAGGGGTTCAAATTGTGGTAAAAAAAGTCCACTGTTACAAACCCCCCCCCCCCTTTTTGAGGAGGGAGGAAATTTTGGGGACGTCCCCTTTGAAAAAGTCGCCCCCAAAATAATCCTGTTTATGGGCCCGGGTGTAGGTTAACAAAATCTACTCATCCGGGGTCCTCCAATCATGGCAGTAGATACTTTGAATTAACTTTTGAAAGTTTTTATGGACTTGCTAGTTATTTGCAAGCAAAACCGGCGCGGCATGGAATAGGCAAAATAAGTTCATGTGATAATCTAATGCACAAAAAGTACTGTACTGCCAAGAAGAAACAACACACAACTGACAACGGTAAAGGTAACTATAACCTTCTATACTCCACAGATTTTGATTCAAGTTGAACAATATTATATCTTTGTTACGCCATTCAGTTATTCATAATAAATGTATGAATGTTGTGCATTTATCCAAGTGGATGTATAGTCTGGAGAAAGTAGTTAAAGTGGGAAAATGCCCAAAATGACAATTTTAAAAAAGTATTGTGCCATTTGCAAAAGCATACAAACTTTTGAAAAACTCGCACAAAACTTTATAAGATAACGTAAAAATCACACGTTTCTTCTGCTAAATCAAAAAATTCAACAAACGGCAATAACATTTGTAAACTCGCCAATGATTTCCTAAATTGAACAGAATTCTATAAATCGCACAAGATTCTGTTAAATCACTTAAGGTCGGTTTTAAATGCATAAGAATTTGTAAAAATTGCACAGGATTTCTGAAAATTACATAGGGTTTGATTAAGTCTTGAGAAATTATATTTAAAAAGAATCTTGGAGGAATTTGGAGAATGAAGTGAAATTCACAAGATCATCTCAAAATCGCATAAAAATTCAAAGAATCCCGGTTAATTTCTTCAATACATGTATCTTTAGATTCTCATAAACTTATTGCGATTTTTTTCCACTTTCCCCAGTGACATGGGGCCCTTTGTAGCTGGTTGAGGTATGACTAGTTCTAAATCTTACTTAATAGATACCATTATCTCAAAAATCTTATTGTTGACTAGAAAGCACATGTTTTGGACTAAATTGGCCCAATTGACATGTCAACATAATACTACCTAAATGAATGCCAATGGTATTTCAAGTATTGTCAGATAAATTGAGAGCATAAATACATGGAACTGTTGGAATGTGTAGCTAAAGTTTAACTATTATCAGCTTTTAGAAACCTCAATTGAGCAAAAACGTATATTTTCACTCAATATCGCACTATACTTACTGTATATTTGTAAGCTTTAGAAGTTATTGTGAGCTTCGGGGACACAACATAGTTCTGAAACCTACTTAAATAGATGGGGCATGTTATATAGATGTGCAAAAATAGCAAAGATCTCAAAAATCATTTTTTTACAAAACATGTATTTTTTGAGTAAAAGGACCCACAAAATGGCATTTGGTGGCTCATATTGGCAGTTCCTCATACCTAATCTTAATGCCAATTGTAGCTCAAGTATGTTGAGATCAATTAGAGCATAAAACACAAAAATTTGATGAGCTACTAAAAGTTCAAATATTTTCAGGTTTTAGAAACGTGAATTTGAGAAAACAAAACGGATATTGTTCACCGAATATCGCCTATACTTACGGTATATTTTACAAATTTTAGAGCTTATTGTAGCGCTTCTGGGATGACAAAATGTTTGAAACCTTTTACATAGATGGGGCATGGATATAGATGTCAAAAATACCCAGATCGTCAAACATATTTGTTTGACCAACAAAGCTGTATGTTTGGGGTAAAATGACCCATAAACCACTTTGGCCCAAATTGGCAGTTCCACATATACCTAATTGAATGCCAGAATGATATCTTAGATATTTTCAGCTCAGTTGGAGAATAAAATATGCATGTTTTGAAGGCTTAGCTAAAGTTTAATTCTTTTCGGTTTGTAAAACGATGAATTGAGAAAAACGCATATATTAACCCACTATTCGCTAGTACTACGTATATTTACCAACTTTAGAAGCTTATTGGGAGCTTCTGGGACGCAATATATGTTCGAAACCTATTACCTTGATGGGGCATGTATATAGATGTCAAAATACCATATCGTAAAAATCATTTTTTGCCCAAAAATGTATGTTGTTGGCTAAAGGCCCCAAAAACCAACCTTTTTCCCCCATCATTGGCAATTTCAATATGCCTAAATATGAAAGTAGACATTAATAGCTTGTCCCATGATGTATGATGTAGTTGTATGTAGTGTGGGACTATTAAACTCCAAATAAACCCAATTTGGGAGTTCCACTACTCTCCTATAGGCTAGCGGTCCGAGGGCCGCGATATTTTTGTATCATAAGGACATATCCAAAATCCCTTTCAAATCCTCTATGGAATATTTTAAGTAGTTGAGAAAGGGTGTATTAAGTTTGAGACGTGTGTTTAAAAAGTATACGAATGACTTTGTTATTCCTAATGATTACAGAACTATATTATTTTGTCTATGCATTGATATAGTGTATTTGATACTTGACAATAAATGTTCAGTTCATACTAGGCAGTATAACCATATCATTTATTATGTCATTTTTTATTTTATGTATATAATGGTATAGTATCCTGCCATTTATGATATCATTGATATTATTGTATTTTATTCGGGTATTTTACTTGAGACAGTGGTTTTACCGACCGGGGGCCCACTGGCTCGCAAAAAAGCTGGACGATATGGACCAAAACATGCATTTCATTTTGACCAATTTCAGCCGAAAATTTGGGCAAGGCCACAAATCAAATTTGGCGATTTTCGCGCGCATTTCGCCAAGTTCAGACTTAATGGAGCAAATCCCCGTGGAAGGGAGGGACTTGGCCCCTCGGCGGGACGGATCTTGGAATTTGCACCCCTGGATCAAACTGCCTCGGTGCGCCGTGGACTTGAGAGAAGATTTCTCATAGGAAAAGTACTTTTTAGCTTTTTTATGGAAGAGGGAAATGGAATCCCCTGCTATTTTGAGATTGAGATGGTGCCATTGTTTATCACTTCTAGAAAAGCTACACTAGAAGTGATTGGAATATTTCAATATTTGACCCCTGTTATAAACTTTGCACCCTTTGAAACACTCAGAAATTTTCTCAAAAAAGGATTTTAGTGGATTCTTTGTAAGTTCTCGATATCTTATTATTAGTCATGCAGACTATTGCTATACCTCGCAAGTAGCCTGATGGTTCCATTCTTAGTAATGTAGAATATGCAAAACCTTACACATTAGTCAAAAGTTCGTGACTCCCAAAGATTATCTACTTTCAGTTTTAAACCCGGGGATTAGTGTATGATATGTAAACGTTCGGGCTCTGCAACAACATGTGGCGGGGTCTCCGCTATTAAGCAAACCTCTCTGTGGAGCGATGT